>JBBPBX010010812.1:25005-57139 GCA_038048925.1 Garcialebias charrua | reverse complement strand
CTGTTTCATGTTGCTGCTGATCTGTTTCATGTTGCTGCTGATCTGTTTCATGTTGCTGCTGATCTGTTTCATGTTGCTGCTGATCTGTTTCATGTTGCTGCTGATCTGTTTCATGTTGCTGCTGATCTGTTTCATGTTGCTGCTGATCTGTTTCATGTTGCTGCTGATCTGTTTCATGTTGCTGCTGATCTGTTTCATGTTGCTGCTGATCTGTTTCATGTTGCTGCTGATCTGTTTCATGTTGCTGCTGATCTGTTTCATGTTGCTGCTGATCTGTTTCATGTTGCTGCTGATCTGTTTCATGTTGCTGCTGATCTGTTTCATGTTGCTGCTGATCTGTTTCATGTTGCTGCTGATCTGTTTCATGTTGCTGCTGATCTGTTTCATGTTGCTGCTGATCTGTTTCATGTTGCTGCTGATCTGTTTCATGTTGCTGCTGATCTGTTTCATGTTGCTGCTGATCTGTTTCATGTTGCTGCTGATCTGTTTCATGTTGCTGCTGATCTGTTTCATGTTGCTGCTGATCTGTTTCATGTTGCTGCTGATCTGTTTCATGTTGCTGCTGATCTGTTTCATGTTGCTGCTGATCTGTTTCATGTTGCTGCTGATCTGTTTCATGTTGCTGCTGATCTGTTTCATGTTGCTGCTGATCTGTTTCATGTTGCTGCTGATCTGTTTCATGTTGCTGCTGATCTGTTTCATGTTGCTGCTGATCTGTTTCATGTTGCTGCTGATCTGTTTCATGTTGCTGCTGATCTGTTTCATGTTGCTGCTGATCTGTTTCATGTTGCTGCTGATCTGTTTCATGTTGCTGCTGATCTGTTTCATGTTGCTAATGATCTGTTCATGTTGCTAATGATCTGTTTAATGTTGCTGCTGATCTGTTTCATGTTGCTGCTGATCTGTTTCATAATGCTGCTGATCCGTTTCATGTTGCTAATGATCCATTCATGTTGCTGCTGATCTGTTTAATGTTGCTGCTGATCTGTTTAATGTTGCTGCTGATCTGTTTAATGTTGCTAATGATCTGTTTAATGTTGCTAATGATCTGTTTCATGTTGCTGCTGATGTTTCATGTCACTGCTGATCGGTTTCATGTCACTGCTGATCGGTTTCATGTCACTGCTGATCGGTTTCATGTCACTGCTGATCGGTTTCATGTCACTGCTGATCTGTTTCATGTCGCTGCTGATCTGTTTCATGTCGCTGCTGATCTGTTTCATGTCGCTGCTGATCTGTTTCATGTCGCTGCTGATCTGTTTCATGTCGCTGCTGATCTGTTTCATGTCGCTGCTGATCTGTTTCATGTCGCTGCTGATCTGTTTCATGTCGCTGCTGATCTGTTTCATGTCGCTGCTGATCTGTTTCATGTCGCTGCTGATCTGTTTCATGTTGCTGCTGATCTGTTTCATGTTGCTGCTGATCTGTTTCATGTTGCTGCTGATCTGTTTCATGTTGCTGCTGATCTGTTTCATGTTGCTGCTGATCTGTTTCATGTTGCTGCTGATCTGTTTCATGTTGCTGCTGATCTGTTTCATGTTGCTGCTGATCTGTTTCATGTTGCTGCTGATCTGTTTCATGTTGCTGCTGATCTGTTTCATGTTGCTGCTGATCTGTTTCATGTTGCTGCTGATCTGTTTCATGTTGCTGCTGATCTGTTTCATGTTGCTGCTGATCTGTTTCATGTTGCTGCTGATCTGTTTCATGTTGCTGCTGATCTGTTTCATGTTGCTGCTGATCTGTTTCATGTTGCTGCTGATCTGTTTCATGTTGCTGCTGATCTGTTTCATGTTGCTGCTGATCTGTTTCATGTTGCTGCTGATCTGTTTCATGTTGCTGCTGATCTGTTTCATGTTGCTGCTGATCTGTTTCATGTTGCTGCTGATCTGTTTCATGTTGCTGCTGATCTGTTTCATGTTGCTGCTGATCTGTTTCATGTTGCTGCTGATCTGTTTCATGTTGCTGCTGATCTGTTTCATGTTGCTGCTGATCTGTTTCATGTTGCTGCTGATCTGTTTCATGTTGCTGCTGATCTGTTTCATGTTGCTGCTGATCTGTTTCATGTTGCTGCTGATCTGTTTCATGTTGCTGCTGATCTGTTTCATGTTGCTGCTGATCTGTTTCATGTTGCTGCTGATCTGTTTCATGTTGCTGCTGATCTGTTTCATGTTGCTGCTGATCTGTTTCATGTTGCTGCTGATCTGTTTCATGTTGCTGCTGATCTGTTTCATGTTGCTGCTGATCTGTTTCATGTTGCTGCTGATCTGTTTCATGTTGCTGCTGATCTGTTTCATGTTGCTGCTGATCTGTTTCATGTTGCTGCTGATCTGTTTCATGTTGCTGCTGATCTGTTTCATGTTGCTGCTGATCTGTTTCATGTTGCTGCTGATCTGTTTCATGTTGCTGCTGATCTGTTTCATGTTGCTGCTGATCTGTTTCATGTTGCTGCTGATCTGTTTCATGTTGCTGCTGATCTGTTTCATGTTGCTGCTGATCTGTTTCATGTTGCTGCTGATCTGTTTCATGTTGCTGCTGATCTGTTTCATGTTGCTGCTGATCTGTTTCATGTTGCTGCTGATCTGTTTCATGTTGCTGCTGATCTGTTTCATGTTGCTGCTGATCTGTTTCATGTTGCTGCTGATCTGTTTCATGTTGCTGCTGATCTGTTTCATGTTGCTGCTGATCTGTTTCATGTTGCTGCTGATCTGTTTCATGTTGCTGCTGATCTGTTTCATGTTGCTGCTGATCTGTTTCATGTTGCTGCTGATCTGTTTCATGTTGCTGCTGATCTGTTTCATGTTGCTGCTGATCTGTTTCATGTTGCTGCTGATCTGTTTCATGTTGCTGCTGATCTGTTTCATGTTGCTGCTGATCTGTTTCATGTTGCTGCTGATCTGTTTCATGTTGCTGCTGATCTGTTTCATGTTGCTGCTGATCTGTTTCATGTTGCTGCTGATCTGTTTCATGTTGCTGCTGATCTGTTTCATGTTGCTGCTGATCTGTTTCATGTTGCTGCTGATCTGTTTCATGTTGCTGCTGATCTGTTTCATGTTGCTGCTGATCTGTTTCATGTTGCTGCTGATCTGTTTCATGTTGCTGCTGATCTGTTTCATGTTGCTGCTGATCTGTTTCATGTTGCTGATCTGTTTCATGTTGCTGCTGATCTGTTCATGTTGCTAATGATCTGTTCAATGTTGCTAATGATCTGATTAATGTCACTGCTGATCTGTTTCATGTTGCTGTGTTCATTTGTACGCATCTGCTCACATACTCATGTTCGTGCTGCTGTTCGACGTAATGTTTTTATTATTAGTGCTTGGGGTTTTATTGCTGTTTTTTATATATATATTTTTACCTTTTAGTGTTGGATGTAACTGGGACCCTGTGTACATAATTTTGTTCCACCACGTGTAGAACATGTGATGAAAATGACAAAGAATATCTGAATCAAAACACACATTACTTAACACTTATTTATTCCATTATTAGTATGTATTTATGCCGAAGCAAATTCGGCATAAATAGTATGTAGTTATGCCGAAGCAAATTCCTAGTCTGTGAATCCTGTTCATTGACAATGGCAATAATAAACAGAATCTGAATCTGAAATATTTAAAAGTACAGGTATTTGGATAAGGAAAAGTAATTTTACTTGTACTACAGTTTACAGTATTTGGCTTTAAAATGCATTCAGGGAGCATATTTACCTACAACACTGCAGTTTTATTTATTAATGTATCCAGGTTTTCATACATGTTCTGGTTGGTAAATGACTGACGTAGCAGCATTTTTGTAAAAATACAAAAAGTAAAAACAGAACCTCACAACCAAATCATCTGCAGTCCTTATTTGAACAACTGCTTAATAGAAACCATGTTCATGTTTTCATGCACGTGGACAAACAACCTGCCTTTCTGAGAAACTTTGAAATGTATCAATTCCAGAAAATACAATCGTGTCCAGAAACACAAACTTTGAAGTTTTTTTTTTTTAATGTCCAGAGGAACAGACTTAGCTTTTTTAGATAAAAAAAACTTTGATTGTTCTCCACTTTAAGAGACCGTTAATGTTCACGCTCTTCAAGTGCATGTGTTTGTGGAGGACAATAATTGTGCTCGACAGTCTGAGTTAAGTAATGTTTTTATTGGCATTTTTGGAGAAGACCATTTTACAGCAGATTTAATAATTCTAGAGAGAGAGAGCAGAAGTTTCTACCATCAATTACTGCCACTTCCTCCATTTATTACCAGCTGTTTACTCAATCACCTCAGGAAAACAGGAAGAAAGCAAACAAAAATAAATCAAACCTTCTTGTAAATAAACATCCAGGATCGCATCTTTTAATTATTTAAAGAAAACAAAAAAATAAAGAAAAAAAGAACAGGTTTAAAGTTTACGTTTCCCCAATCGTTTGGTACAGAAAGGAGTAAAATAATGTGAGGAGGGACGGGGACCATTTATACCACTGGGAGAAAAATAAAAAACAGGTCAGCTGACTATCTTAACCAGTCCCTAAAAAACCTCTGAACAGTAACGGACAGACATGGACAGATGGAGAAAGGTGTGTTTGGAGTTGGGGGCGATATCTACAGCTTCCCCACCCTTTAAAAAAGGACAAAACAAAATAAACCCCACACAGTTCCCAAGTGGAATTTTATGATTTATACAGAGAAAATACAGACGACACCAGCTGAGTCCGTCTGAGTATGTCCATTACGTAGATACTTATGATGGAAGGAAAGACAGACTTTGTGTTTGTCGCTCGTCCAGGAAGAGTCGTTGTTGGTCCTGGTCACCAACAGCTGGTCTGCTCTGGTCTGGGACCCATCAGAACCCTACAGACAGACAGAGGCATGTGTTTAACACCACTGAGCCACTGAACCACAGTGCCACAGAAACTGAAAGGCTGAGCAGCTTCACAAGCAAGTTCATGTTAAAAAGAGAGAGGCCCCGAGCAAAGATCCAGGAGAGGAAACATCTGGGTCTGAAAGGATCTGAAGGAGACCAGAAAAATACAGACGTCGCCATTTCATTTACGCTGCAATGCATTCTGGGTAAATGACAGACAGGTCGCCCCATTCAGCTTATGTGACGTTCAGCCCTTTACATCGGAGCACGTTGACAGAGATCATGTTAGTTCTACAGATAAGTTTATATGAGACTATTTTAACATGTTTAATTATACAGGTAGTCCTCGACTTACGACGCCCCCGACTTACGAACACATCTCATAATTTATTTTTTATAATAAATGTACAGTACTGTACAGTTACCAAGCACTTAGCCTATCCTAACACAGTTAAGGAGTCAGTTGAATTGTCTCCATCCTCCCTAGCAGGCTCCATTCACATAAAGGGAGCTAGCTCTTTAAAAACTGTGTTAGGATAGGCTAAGTGCTTGGTGACTGTACAGTACTGTACATCTATTTATTTACAACAACAAAAAAATCTTTTCTTTTATGTATGTGATCCGACTTACGAATTTTCGACTTACGAACGGCCCGTAGGTACGGAACTCGTTCGTAAGTCGGGGACTACCTGTATTATTAACAATTTCATGTGTTTTACATGAACAGCACACGGCTGCTGACAGAAGCAAACAAATTCACTCAAACATCATTTAAGTCCATCAACAGAGGCAGGGCAGCAGATTCAGGACCAGAAAGTTGCAGGTTCAACTCCCCGTCATGCCCACGTCGTGGTGTCTCTGAGCAGGACACCCAATCCCTGGGTGCTCACAGAGCTGCCCACTGCTCCACCGGGTGTGTCCCAGGTGTGATGGGTTAATGCACAGAACTTATTTCATCGTTGTGCGGGAACACACGACGACCCTCTCAGACTCCTCTGCTGTTGAGTGCATCTCCATTTAATCCCCTGCACCTCCACGTGAGGGGAACCAGCTGAGGTGGGTCAGGCACCGGGTCAGGGCGACCCCTGGCTGTGTTTCTATGAACATCCAGCCGACCCCGACAAACTCAGAACCAGATGTTTACATACAGCATGTTAGAAGAACACACGACTCTGGTCACTGAATCAGCCTTTACTGGTTCACATCTGTGAAAATTCCTTAAAGGGGAGCACATATTCAAAATTCACTTTTTAATGTTTTTTTTACTCAACTTTGGGTATGTACTTCATAAAAAAAACTGTGCTAGGGCCAAAAAAATGCACCCAGTGGTTTATTTACTCTAAGTATATTTATTTATCTTTGATAGATACACTTTGTTTCCCACTTCCTGCGGTTTGTGACGTCACAACCCACCACAACCTGAGTCCAGCCCCTCACCTAGCAACCCGTTTAGGCTCAACCCACTTCTGTATTAAACACATGACTGTTGTTTTTCATGATTTCATCTCATCTTTTGTTTAAATGTTCTTAATTTCATGTGTACAGCACTTTGTTGCAGCTGTGGTCGTTTTAAATGGCTTTATAAATAAAGTATAATTGTTATTTTTACGTTTTAGTTCAATTTTTAGCATATTTGCGATCGCTCCCAACGCGCAACCGGTATAAATAAAACGAGCAGACCGGCGGCGAAGGGACCGGCGGCGAAGTGACCCTCTGCGGGCGGGTGCAGGCGGATCCAGCTGGGAGCTTCAACTGTACAGCCTTGCTGTTGCCTCGCTGCAGCGAGGACCTTCTCCATACGGATTACAGGTAGTCCCCGACTTACGAGCGAGTTCCATCGTAAGTCAAAAATTCGTAAGTAGGATCACATAGTAAAAAAAGTTTTTTTTTTTGTATTTTTTAATAAATGAATACATGTACAGTACTGGACAGTCACCAAGCACTTAGCCTATCCTAACACAGTTTTTAAAGATGAAGGAATAAGTTGAATTGTCTCCCTTTCACATAAAGGGAGCAAGCTCCCTATGGAGCCTGCAGGGAGGAGGGAGACAATTCAACTGACTCCTTCATCTTTAAAAACTGTGTTAGGATAGGCTAAGTGCTTGGTGACTGTACAGTACTGTACATTTATCTATTTATTAAAAATATACAGTATATACAGTATTTTTATTTTTTATTGTTTTTTATTTATAAATAGATAAATGTACAGTACTGTACAGTCACCAAGCACTTAGCCTATCCTAACACAGTTAAAGGACAACACCCACCATGACAGTAACAATTCACCATATAGGACAATTACTGTAATTTAATATTATGTCTATTTTCATTTTTGCATTTGGGCCAGGCGAGGGTTAAATTTTTTCAAAAAAAACAACAACCCAGTTCCGAATGAATCCAGAAACTCGGCCGAAGTGTCATGTGACTTTTGTTACATCTCCACCCAGAAGGCAGGAGTGAGTTTCCATGGAGGTTTACGAGATTGGGAGTTAAAACTGCATATTTTCTGGTGCATTTGTGTGTACATATGGACCAGCGCTCTGTTTTTATTTATTGTTTATTTCATAACACCGCTGCGGACCGTTGCTGCTCTCACTCCTCTGCCCAGAGGAGCGAGCCGCGCGTCTCTGGCTCCTCGTTCCGCTGGTCACCTTTGAAGTTCTGAATTCGTGCCGACTCAGGTCTCTGCTCCATCCCAGCCTTGTTGCAGGGAGCATGCGCGCAGAGCTCCGCTGCGCGGCTGCCTTTCTGTACTCCCGACCTGTCTGGTCACGGGGGGAGAGAATAAAAAGCCGATGCGGAAATGAATGAATTTGTCGCGATCAAGCAAATTAAACTAGTATGTCTACGTGGATGCTCGCTCAGAATATAGACATCAGTGAGCGACAGCAGGATTAATCAACAGGCAGATTTAGGGAATATTTAAAAATGCTTCGCTTTTTTTTTTCCTCGCTCAGAGCAGCGGTCATGGAAGTTGATGAATGCTTATTATAACTCCGCCTGTAACTCCAAGGCGTCACTTTAGTGACGTGAATGCCCATATATGGAGAGGAGCAGATTTTTCCTGGAGCTTCTGCTAAAATCTGCTATAAATCATGAAATAACACATTTAGCGTTATTTCTCTACAATATAAATAAACGCTCCTGTATTATTTTTAAATAAACTAATAAATATTAATGGCGATGCAATTTGAAAACATGGTGGGTGTTGTCCTTTAAAGAGTCAGTTGAATCGTCTCCCTCCTCCCTGCAGGCTCCATTCCCATAAAGGGAGCTAGTTCCCTTTATGTGAAAGGGAGACAATTCAACTCACTCCTTCATCTTTAAAAACTGTGTTAGGATAGGCTAAGTGCTTGGTGACTGTACAGTACTGTACATGTATTCATTTATAAAAAAAAAAAATATCAAAAAAAAAAATATATATATATATATTTTTTTTTTAATGAGATGCATGCTCGTAAGTCCGGGACCTCGTAAGTAAGAGCGCTCGTAAGTCGGGGACTACCTGTAATTTACTGGAGACACTTGGTGAACTTTGTGTTGTCTTGACTGGAACAGCGATCAGTCCCAAAATCGCTGCGTGCAACGAGCGGAGCTGGCGAACACCGGAAGAGGAACAAGCTAACATTAGCATCGGATTCGGCTGGTCTAATGCTAAAAGGAGCAGCAAATTGCGGCGCGCTCAGACGGGTTTCGGTAAGTTATCTTAAAGACCGTGTAAAGTAAAATTAAATGTGTGTTTTGAGTTTGTCACACGGCATAAATATGTGTTATTAATCACCCATATAAATCTGACTGATTAAAAACATTGTTTACCTTATAAAATTAAGTCTCAAAAATAATGAAAAAACATAATTGTGCCCTGGTCTGAAACGCTGGGGGCGTGTCAGCGCGTGGGCGTGGTTTCAGCGCAGTACTGCGCCCGTGTCCTGCACCCTGAAGATGTTCGCGAAGGCTGGCAGCCTAATTGGAGTTCTCCAGCCCTACTCATTTGAACCTCCAGAGCCAGACTCAGACTCTGAGTCAGACAGTGACCACTGTGACGGTCGGCATCGTTCTTCACAGCCTGAGCTGTGTGTGGAGAGGCAGACAGGTGCAGCAGAGATCCAGTATCAACCTGCTCTGTTTTTATCTGAGTTCTGGCTGTAACAGCACCAGCTCCTTTTTCCAAGAGTTACACTGTTTTTAGTGCACAAACAACTCTGGTTTTGCTTTTAAAGTTGAGGACACAACTATAATTCATAACTCCGCTGTTATGTGTTTAATACAGGAAACCCTCGAGGTACGACACCCGCGACCTACGGCAACTCAGACTTACGATTTTATCATATTTAATAAAAATATGATTAAAAAAAAATATATATATATATATTTTTTTTTGTGTGTGTTTAAATGTTATTAATTTCATGTGTATAGCACTTTGTTGCAGCTGTGGTTGTTTTAAATGGCTTTATAAATAAAGTATAATTATTAATATTACGTTTTTATTACAATTTTATCGTATTTACGCAACTTCCGGTCGTTTCCGGTCGCCATTTTACAATTGTCTACTGCGGTCAATGGAGCTCTAGAGGCTCCTGTCAGCTGGCTTTAGAGGACCGTGTGTCCGTTCAGGGTTGCCTCATACGGATAAATTTGCTGGAAACACTCGGTCAACTCTGTGGACGTCTCAGGCCCGGAGGAGCAGCCGCGGATCGCCCCGTGATCGCTCCCACAACGCCGCCCGACATGCTAACGACAGCAGCTAACAGAGCAGCTAACACAGGCGAAGACACCGAGCCGACATGCCGCGGAGGGGCCATCTGCGGCCGGGAGCTCGCCGCAAATGTCCGCCTGGCAGTCGGGGGACACCGAGCTAACGCGGAGATACAAAGCCGACAGCCTTTTTGAATGAACTGACATGCTAACCATTGCTGCTAATGGCGGGGCCTAACCGTAGCTAACGCCGAGCTTGTTTTGGATGGAGGAACATCGCGGAGAAACGGCTTTCAGTAAGTTTTTTTTTTTCTGGCTCCAAATGTATGAAGTTAAGAAGCTAACAGTCATTCTTTTAAACAGTTTTGACCACGTGTGTGCGTGTGGAGCGTAAGGAAGCTGGGGGAGCTCGGACGGGTGCGAGCTGATGCTAAAAGACGAAGGCAGGCTTTGACCAGCTCAAAGACATTATATTTTTTATTTATTGTACAGTACTGTATTCATTTACTGTACAGTTCTGTGCATGTTTATGGCCTAGTATGTCTGCTTGTTCAGTCTCATGCCATTAAATATGTGTGCGGCGCTCCGTTAGCAGTATAGCCGCGACCTATGTCAGAAACGCGGACCTACGACAGGCAGGTGTTTTTGGTCCGCGAGGTACGACAACATCGACCTAAGTCACACACGTAGGTCCCAATCCCTGACGTAACTCGAGGGCTTCCTGTAATAAGCGCTATTTTAGAAGATGAGCAGCGGACTCGCTGCACCCGGTCCGACCCGGTCACATCGCATGCGGGGTCTGTGTTGGTGATTAAAATATAGAGTAATCACGTTGATAACTAAGTATGCAATGGACCTGTCGCATTTTCTTATCAAAAAAGGAGCTTGTGAACTTGTAGGGCACAGATGCACGAACGAGGCATAATTGATTAGCTAGCTAACAATGAACAAAATATCTATGCTATTGCTATCTGATGCTATCTGCGATTCGCGAGTGAACGGCTCCACCGAGGCGAATTTATACGGCTGGAGCTGCAGGGGGTGGGGCTATACTTAAGAAGACCGCGTGACGAAACGCGGTCACATTTAAAACACGCCTAAAAAATCCTGAAACAGACATATCTTTATACACAAGTTGATCTATAACTCCAAAATTAATTTATCTACAATTTTGAGACTTTTTACTCATTTACAACATTACAATTTTGACATTTATGTTTATTGAAGAAAATATTGAAATTTACTTTACACGGTCTTTAAACTAACACTAACAGTAAGTCAAATGAGTAATAAAAAAGGAGCTAATTTTAAAACAACAACACATTACAGATGAAGGCTGTTACAGAGGGCGTAAACAGATCTTTGAAGGGCGTGGACATGACACCTCATTATCATAAACCGGTCGTTCAAAACGAAAGTTAAAAATGGCAGAATTAAAAAGGGTATAATTGATTATCTAAGAATTATTTTGTGTATTAAAATGAATTAATATTGTCAGGATAGCCCACAGATATAACATAAAAATTTTAAAGACCTATCTGTGGTCTCCTTTAAACTATTTGTTTGTTCATTGCTGAAATAATGAGAACTTTTTTTTACTTTACATCCATCTCCCGTTTACAGCTTGTACAGAACTCTGCCGCCCGCTTTTTGACCAACACATGAAAATATGAACACATCACTCCTGTCCTGTCCTCTCTACACTGGCTCCCGGTTCAGTTCAGGATACAGTTCAAGCTGCTGCTGTTTGTTTTCAAAGCTCTGAATGGACTTGCACCTCTCTACATCTCAGAACTTTTGAAAGTCCATCAGCCCGGCAGAGCTTTACGATCTGCCAGTCAACACCTGCTGGAGGTGCCTCGCTCAAGGTACAAACAATGGGGAGACCGGTCCTTTTCTGTTGCCGGCCCAAAAGCCTGGAACAGTCTCCCCCTTGAGCTGCGTGCCACCTCTGATCTGACTCTGTTCAAAACCAGACTGAAGACCCACTTGTTCAAAAAAGCTTTCAGTGTGTAACTTTTATTACTTTGGTATTTTAGTATGTAGCATTTTTATTTCCATTGCCTCCTTTTATTGCTGTTACTTTTATTCTATTTTCACTGATTTATTGTACCGGTTTTTATATTTTCTGTCCTGTTAAGCACCTTGGTCAATGCAAGGCATTGTAGGAAGGTGCTATACAAATAAAGTTTATTATTATTATTACTTTGTTTAAACTTCCACTGGACTGGCAGACTGGGGTGAGGGTCCACTCTTCAAAAAGGGGGACTGGAGGGTGTGCTCCAATCTCCTTAGCCTCTTGGAGCAGTGAGTCCAGATCCAGGAGGAACAATGTGGGTTCCATCCTGGCTGTGGAACACTGGACCAGCTCTTTACCCTCACTAGGGTTCTCTAGGGGTCGTGGGAGTTTGCCCATCCAGTCTACATGTGTTTTGTGGACTTGGAGAAGGTGTTTGACCATGTTCCTCCAGGTACACTGTGGGGGGGTGCGCCATGAGTATTGATTGGTTGCTACAGGCTGTTCAGCCCCCATACAAGCTGTACGAGAGTTTGGTTCCATGGCCAGTAGTAAGTCAGACCCATCAGGGTGGGAGTTGACTCCACCAGGGCTGCCCCTCGTCTCTGATTCTGTTCATAACTTGTGTGGACAGAATGTCGTGGTGCAGCCAGGGGGTGGAGGGAGTCCAGTCGGTGGCCTCAGGATTCCATCTCTGCTCTTTGCAGATGACGTGGTCCTGTTGGTGTCATTGTTCAGTGATCTTCAGCTCTCACTGGAAAGGTTCGCAGCAGAGTGTGAAGCGGCTGGGATGAAGATCAGCACCTCCAAATTTGAGGCCATGGTCCTTAACCAGAACAGGGTGGATTGTTCTCTTCAGGTCGAGGGTGAGGTTCTGCCTCAAGTGGAGTTCAAGTATCTCAAGGTTTTGCTCATGAGGGAGGGACGAATGGAGCGTGAGATTGACAGACGGATCGGTGCAGTGTCTGCAGTACTGTGGACTCTGTACCGGTCCGTTGTGGTGAAGAGAGAGCTGAACTGTAAGACAAAGCTCTCTGTTTACTGATCGGTCTACGTTGCTGCCCTCACCTCTGGTCATGAACTCCGAGTAGAGACTGAAAGAATGAGATTGTGGATACAGGAGGTTGAAATGAGTTTCCTCTGCAGGGTAGCTGGACTCTCCCTTATGCCGGGTTCCCACCAAACGCGTCTTGAGCAGCAAAAACGCTCCCGACGAGCGGTGTTGGCTGCTTGTCAACAGAGGTCTGTTCACACCGAACGCGTCTGAAGACGCGCAGTGGGAGGAGCGTCTTGGTCCTTTTGTGCGGCATCCGAGTTGTTCTTGGCGCCAGAACAGATCCGTATGCCAGATGCTGAGAGGTTCAGGCAAAAGTCTGTTTACATTGAGAGCAAGTATGGGATGCCACATTGTGTAGGTGCAATTGATGGCAGCCACATTCCCATAATAGCACCACAGCACTATCACACAGATTATTTTAATAGAAAAGGTTGGCATTCAATTAAACTTCAAGCTGTTGTGGATGGAAAGGGGCAGTTCTGGAATGTTTTTGCTGGATTGCCGGGGAGCATGCACGACGCCAGAGTGTTAAGACTGTCCACGCGGTGGGAGCTAGCCAGCCGGGGAAACCTGTTCCCAGCTCATCTCAGGTCTATCGGTGCAGCAAATACTGGCTACTACATCCTGGGTGATGCAGCTTATCTCCTGCAAGACTGGCTCTTAAAACCTTTTTCTGACACGGGAAAGCTAACAGCAGAACAGCAATTCTTCAACGAAACACTTAGTAGAACACGTGTAGTTGTTGAAAATGCTTTTGGAAGATTGAAGGGAAGATGGCATTGCCTCTTGAAACGAAATGACTGCGATGTTCAACTTGTGAAGTCCATGGTGCTGACCTGCTGTGCCCTTCATAATCTATGTGAGTCATGGAGAGTCATGTAATACTTCACTGGATGAACCGCCTGCAGAAGCAGCCGCACAGCCTCCTCAGGCAGCTGTTCAACAGGAAGTTCATCAAATTGATGTTAGAAATGCACTAATGGAATACCCCCTGAGCATACAATTACAAGCATAATTCAAGTTCTGACAAATTTGCCTTTTTGTCCTTCCTGAAACACATGTTTTCATAATTTTAGAAAGGTCAAATTTTTGTCCAATTATATTTATTTTGAAATGCACAAGGTCATTTACATTTCTAAATACATCACAATGTCCAGTAATGAGTGACACTTTTATAATCTGCTACGCGTTTGTGGAGTTAATCTGATTTTAATTTACCCTGAAATAATGGTTAGTATGCCATAATATTTAACTAAAAATGTTTTGTTATGGTTAATGAAAAGTGAATTGAAACTTGATAATTTAATTAAATGGGACATTATACACTAAATGCTTAATTCATTACATGCATGCTGCTCTTTCCCGTACCTCGTGATGCTGCTGCCCCACGACCCGACCTCAGCACAAGAGGAAGTTGGATGGATGGATGGATGAAAACAGAGACAGCATGCGTTCACGGTTCAGTTTAAAATCTGCCTGTTTGTTACAGGGTGGATGTTAAAATTGCTGCTAGTTAAATAAAGTGCACCATGGTGTTCTTCTTAATTTCATACAGTTGTCTGACTTGATTATCGAACCCAAGTATAACATTTGAGTAGATTATGTGTTGCACCTAGTGTTGTAAATAACACTGTGAAATATGTAGAGATAATGGGAGTAATGAATGAAACTACTTTTAGGAAAGTAAGAGTCAACTTTATTTTCAAAACTGCAATTTGTACAGGACATACACTGGATTGCAATAGCATTTCTCTCAGTCCCTCGGTGCAACAGTAACCATTTAAACACTAAAACATTTAATAAACATAAGTATAAAATGAAATAATAAAAGTGTAATACTGTCCTGAGTTTTTGCATAGTATTTTTAAAGTATGAAAAGTGACACCAACACTGAAACACTAAACATTTAATAAACATAAGCATAAATGAAATAACAAAAGTGTAATACTGTCCTGAGTTTTTGCATAGTAGTATAAAAGTATAAAAAGTATATCTATAAAATAAAATGAAGTTTATGGCATTGACATTTGTAAAAGAGTGGTAAAGCAGCATATGAAGTCAATGTACACAGTATATGCATGAGGTAGTGTATGAGGTAGTTTGCGTTGGTATAAAGTGGCAAATACATAAATGCATTTTAATAGGAAAGACAAAAATAAACCTAAAATACAGGATCAAACTAGTGAGTGTCTATATCTATTTCTATTTATCACTATAAACTAGTGAGTGTCTATATCTATCTATTTCTGTTTATCACAATAACAGTATCTATCTAAAGAGAACTTAAACATTTCTGTGTGTTAATGCACGGGCTATTTCACCCATCACTCCAAGCAATGCCTGATTGAATGCAGCACCATGTTCCATCTGGTGTCTGACGAGGTTTTCTTCCACATCAACCGCCCGTGTGAGAACCGCTGTCTGTTGTGCAATCTGTTGTGCTATTGCTGAACCCTCTCCTGCTCGCAGTGATGTCTCTCCTGCTCGCAGTGATGCCTCTCCTGCTCGCAGTGATGCCTCTTCTCTGCGAGCAGATGCATCCACTTCCACTGCATGACGAGATTGCTCCAGAAGACGAGTCAGGTGTTCCTCTTGTTGATCACGGTCCAGTTTTTGTTGCTCGGCCAGTACCGTTGTGTGACCTTCATCTTTCCTCTTTCTCTTGCCTATAAATGAAGACATGTCATGTGATTAAACCAGTATACTTTATTTCAGTAAATGCTTCTAATAAAGGTGGTGCAAATGAAGACAGTTTGTTTTTGATATTAACCACAAATTTGCAATTTGCAAAACGTGCACTTTAAACGTGTGTGTGTGCAGGTGGGGTAAAAACCCAGATACCTGTACATTGAACACATCAGTAGAAAATAATGTGATTTTTACATTATGTTATTTTTAAGTGATTACACTGGTTAGATATTTGTAAGGCTGCAGAAAACCCACAATCGTGTTGTTGGATTGACATGCTGTTTGTTTGATGGCTATTGGGTATTGCTTAGCATATTATTATTATTAAATGTTTTGTAGTTCATGTATGACTTGGTTCATATCATATATACTACTACTGTGTAAATTTTACATGTACTGTAATTGTTGTTGTATGTAACTGGGGAAATGTGCTTTTCATACCACAACATGTGTTGCGTGTGACACTTGAAATATGTACGATTCAGTATTAATTCAGTTTTAATTAATTATTCATTTTTTTTAGTTAAAATAATAATGAAAGCATGTACTTAACGTCATAAATACACTGAGGTGGAAGGTGATTGATACATTATTTCTTACCAAGTATTGATGTCTGACGTTCTGTTCTGGTCTGTGAGCAGCTGGGTCCAGATGAACTGCTCTCCAGTGGTGGAGTTGATGATTCAGGTGATGGAGCAGGGGCATTCTGTGAAGCCGAGGGGTTTGGAGGTTCCACTGTGGACTCTGTAGCGTCACATGCTAAAATATGTTCCGGAAAAAAATACAGTTAGAACAGACTACAGTTAGCATGTGCGCTAGTTAGCATAGCATTGTTAGCATCGTTCTCAGCCTCTTTTTTAAGATATGTTCACAACCGATGGGATCTGTAACTTCCAATGTGTTAAACGTTATAAAACACTCACCATCTTCTATGACTGATTCCTCATGAAAACTATTAGCTGCTGTGTCCAAGCTAGTTTCGCGCCAGTTATTAGATGGGCGATTACCATATATGGCGTCCATCTGGTCAAACCACTTCCACGTTTTTCGGCCTGCTCCGCTCCTGCCATTATCGTCTTTATTTTTCCGGTATTCAGCACGAAGTTTCTTAAGCTTCTCCCTGCACTGCTTTGGGTTTCGCTGATAGCCATGAGCTCCGAGACTTCTTTGAATAGTCTCATTTCGGACCATTCCATCCAGCTCGCGTTGGATCCTCTCGTCAGCAACAAAGCACAAAAACGCCTGCACCTCTGCGTTTGACCACTGATTAGACATGATCTTTTTTTTTTATCAAGATACAACGGAACGGACAAGATTGCGGTTGTTTACAAAAGACCAAACACAGTCCTCTGCGCAGACTCGTCACCACAGACTCCACCCCGCACACTCCTTCCCCCCTGACCAATCAGTGACCGAAAGTGTTTCTGACGCGACGGGCCAGCTCACATGAGCGTGGGTTGGGACCCTTATGAAATGGGACCGGGAATTTGGAGCGGCACGGCACGGAGAATCCGGTGGGAATGGCGTGAGTGGGTGTCTGCGACGCACATATGACGTCATAACCGACCAGCGCCGACCGGTGGAAAAGGGGCATAAGCATTCCAAACCCAAGCAATATATATAGGACCAAAAATGAACGGCAGACTTAAACCAAAATATTACAGAAATATTACATGTCTGCCCCGTTCCACTGTATTCATATGAAATCATACAAATGCGAGACAGTGCTAGTAACAAACTTGCAATAAAACGGCTACAAGAAATGAAATGTTTCTGTTATGTAGATTTACACAAGCCAGTTTCTCCAAAACAACATGTAAAGACTCACACACCAAGTCTAGTTAAAAAACAGATTTATTTACAAGTTCAAAAGTACAAAAGGCACATTGTTATATAAACAGTCCTTCAATGACTCAAAATATATAAAAAAGTGTGGAGAACACTGTTCCCTCTTAAAAAAAGACTCGGTCATTCATTTTTCTGATTTTTTTTTTTCACGAGCAATTTCTGAGGTATTTATTCGCCTTGCTCGGACACATCCACTCTGTCGCCAGTGGACAACTCACATATGATGGCATATATTTTGAACATTGCTCTTTCCCGCAGCCTGTCGGGCAAACGTTCCAGGGGCCCGACCAAGGACATCAAAAACGTCTCCGTTTCGCTGGCGGGAGGTGGTGGTGGTGGTGGGGGCAGTGGTGGTGTGGCTGCGGAACAGTTTCTTTCCTTCAACATGTGAAGAAGGTCTCGCTCAAACTCCATGTGCTGCAGAGGTGTCCTCTGTGTCTGCTCTCTATGGGGTCTCTTCTGCGCTGATCCTGTAAAGAACACAGTATGTTAAATGTTTTGAATGTTAGATGAGCTTTCACAGAACACATCTCTGCAGTACTGTCTGTACTGCAAATACTTCATGCACAAATTGTTTAGTAAGAAATTAATTGTTTCATAAGTTTATATATCTATCTATGTGTGTGGGAGATTTTCGTACCACTGCATCAGTTGTGTGTGTGTATTTGTGGCTGTGTTTTTGTGCCACTCAACACAAAAAGCAAGATGAGAGAGCCACACCTGAGGCACACGAGGAAGGTCCAGCCACCTCCGAAGAAGACGAGGAGGACGACGTTGTTGGACAAGGAGATGTCACAGCAGAGACAGTTTGAGCCAGCTCCAACTCACTGAAGTCAATTGTTTCTGTGAATCAAATCACAACAAATAAACAATTTATTTAATTTTACTATTTGTACCGTATTCGTCTGTGTATAATACGCATATTTTTTGCTCATTTGAATGTCCTGCGTATTAAACACCGAAGCGTATTATCTATGGATTTTTCCCCATATTTTTAGACTCATTTGTCACTCCGATTCGCCGTTTTTCATTTTGGGCAAAAATGGTGCAGTACCAGTTTCGGCCGCTATGGGCAGCAGCAGAGGACTCAGAGAGCGAAGAGGAAGAGGAGGGCCACTTCCAGACTGTTTCTAGCTCATGTGTCCGAAAAAAGCCTCTGGTCGGACTGACTGTCGCTGCCCGCCCCTTGCTCTGGATGTAGCTGTTTTTAGCTGTGAGGTTCGCTGTTTTTGTTTGCAAGATAGCCTACCGTAAATCATAAACCACACCGCGGATTTTTAAATCCAGCTGATTTCACATTTGGTTAAGCTCAGGAGACCGTTTGCTATAAAGTCAGCTAAGAAATATATTTTTAAAGCATTTATTTAGCTAAATTTAAAGAAAGAAAGCGTCCGAACCGCCTGCATGCAAATGGGCAAACTATTTTTTAAAATCCAGCTTAGACCAGCTGATTTCACATTTAGTTAAGCTCAGGAGACCGTTTGCTATAAAGTCAGCTAAGAAATATATATTTTTAAGCGTTTATTTAGCTAAATTTAAAGAAATAAAGCGTCCGACCCGCGTACATGCAAATCGGCAAACTATTTTTTTAAATCCAGCTCAGACCAGCTGATTTCACATTTGGTTAAGCTCAGGAGACCGTTTGCTATAAAGTCAGCTAAGAAATATATTTTTTCTCGCAAAGAAATAATAGTTTTTACCGTGTTTTGTTGTAAATTCCTTCGGTACTCGCCCGCTTCTGTGGCCGCCATTTTAAGCAGGGCAAATGAGGCGCTGACGCGTCGCGGTGAAGCATAATATATGCGTATTTAACACCGAAGCGTATAATGTACGTTTTTTTTCTGGTTTATTGGCAATAATTGGACAAAGCGTATTATACACAGGTGCGTATTTTACAACGACGAATACGGTAGCATCATTGCAGTATAAAAGATGATGAGTCACAACTAACCCATTACGGAGGCCTCGAATGCTGCCGATTCCTCTTCAGCCTCATCTTGTTCTTCTAGCACGTTGTCCACAGCGGCCTGGTCCTCCATGACACTGTCCTGTCCTGTCCTGCATATTGCCACTTGTTTCACGTGGCGTGATAAAAGGCTTCAGGAAGGACATGACCGCCATGTACTTCCACCGTGGTGGGCTATCTGCGCCTGCACCACTCCGGTTTTTGTCTCTCTCCTTTTTTGTCTCCTTGGCATATGTGTCCCGGAGACTCTTCCACCTTTTCTTGCATGCTGCCACTAAACAAAGGCATTGAAAAACGTGAAACGTGGTGGCTATACCTTGTGTTAGCTAAAATCGGCTAGCAAAGCTTAAACTTGCTAAACGTGAAAAGTTTACAATTCAAAACTTACCAGATATCCCGACTTCCTCACTGACACTCCGCCAGGCAAGGTCCTTTTTATTTCGGTCTCTGTACAACACACTTGACTGGTCGTAAAGGACTGGATGGGAACACACAGCAACGATGGGCTTCTCCTCCATACTTGAACACGGCTTCGCGGGTTTTTTCTGTGTCTCACAAACAATACGTCACACTTGCGCAACATCCGTCCCCTCGTTACCGCGTCACATAGCTGTGAACTCTCCCTGATTGGTTGTCAAGACGCGTTGAGCGGCGAAAGTTCAGATTTTTCAACTCGAGTGGCGGCGGCCGCGGGCACCGCATGCACGGAAAACGCTCTCCCGCCCCTTCCGCGCCGCTCAAAACGGACGTGACGCATGACCCCTAGAAGCGCGTCCCCCATTGACTTTGCATGTAAACCGGCCGCTCCTGCAGCTCAAAACGCGTTCGGTGTGAACGTAGCATGAAACTGAGAAGTTTAAGTCTGATCTGATGTCAGACCTTTGATGAAATACTGCTGGTATAAAAAATGACTCTTTTTAGTCGGTGTATGTAAACATCTGGTTCCAACTGTAGGTTGCATTTGTTGTGAGGGCTGCAGCTCCTGACTGATCATGTCACATTCAAACAGGTCAACTTCCACATTTCATATTTAATTCTCCTGAATAAACAGGTTCTGCTCAGTCATCAGTTCAGAATGAAACACGCTGCAGACACTGCAGCACGTTTACAACAGCCGAAGGCTCCCATACTGTCCTGAAAAATGAAACGCTGCTGCAGAGACTGGAGAAGTTTAACACCCCCACAGCTCCGACAGGTAAAGCTACAATCAGGTGTTTAGTAAAGAGTTAAAATAAGTTGAGTTCAGAGAGGGAATGATCAAACAGAAAGTGGAGTGCAGGAGGAGGAGCCAGGTGAAAGCATGGATGTTGTTTTGAAGGTCTGTTGTCCTCAACACAGGAACAACAGCACAAAGTTAGTAGCCAAAGTCCCCAAGGACGTCCTTGCTTCTGCAAGACAGACCAATTGTGCTTTAGCTTAGTTGTGGGTTTATTTCTCTCCCTCTCTCACGTCTTTTATTAAGTTGTTGTTTTAGGGTGCCTTTTTTAAACTAATGCCACTTGGCAATAAATAAATAAATAAAACTTTCCAATTTGGTGCTAATGGTCTGCTGTGAAGCCCGACCAAAAAAAGTCACAACCTTGGTTTCAGTTTACAAACAGGCTGTCATCCCCTAACAGCTTCCTTCCTGTTTGTTCACACAGCTTCTTTCCTGTTTGTTCACACAGCTTCCTTCCTGTTTGTTCACACAGCTTCCTTCCTGTTTGTTCACACAGCTTCCTTCCTGTTTGTTCACACAGCTTCCTTCCTGTTTGTTCACACAGCTTCCTTCCTGTTTGTTCACACAGCTTCCTTCCTGTTTGTTCACACAGCTTCCTTCCTGTTTGTTCACACAGCTTCCTTCCTGTTTGTTCACACAGCTTCCTTCCTGTTTGTTCACACAGCTTCCTTCCTGTTTGTTCACACAGCTTCCTTCCTGTTTGTTCACACAGCTTCCTTCCTGTTTGTTCACACAGCTTCCTTCCTGTTTGTTCACACAGCTTCCTTCCTGTTTGTTCACACAGCTTCCTTCCTGTTTGTTCACACAGCTTCCTTCCGTTTGTTCACACAGCTTCCTTCCTGTTTGTTCACACAGCTTCCTGTTTGTTCACACAGCTTCCTTCCTGTTTGTTCACACAGCTTCCTTCCTGTTTGTTCACACAGCTTCCTTCCTGTTTGTTCACACAGCTTCCTTCCTGTTTGTTCACACAGCTTCCTTCCTGTTTGTTCACACAGCTTCCTTCCTGTTTGTTCACACAGCTTCCTTCCTGTTTGTTCACACAGCTTCCTTCCTGTTTGTTCACACAGCTTCCTTCCCGTTTGTTCACACAGCTTCCTTCCTGTTTGTTCACACAGCTTCCTTCCTGTTTGTTCACACAGCTTCCTGTTTGTTCACATAGCTTCCTTCCTGTTTGTTCACACAGCTTCCTTCCTGTTTGTTCACACAGCTTCCCGTTTGATTTTATTCACTGTTCTGCTCAGAGCTGCAGTTCGTCTCCAGCAGTGAGGGGTGGGGGACATCCTGGAC
This sequence comes from Garcialebias charrua, assembly GCA_038048925.1. Taxonomy (NCBI): domain Eukaryota; kingdom Metazoa; phylum Chordata; class Actinopteri; order Cyprinodontiformes; family Rivulidae; genus Garcialebias; species Garcialebias charrua. The sequence continues at coordinate 35,514 of JBBPBX010010812.1, read as the reverse complement.
ATGTCTCCAGACACTCGCTCCCACTGAGGGACACCTCACAGTTACTAACATCATGTTTTCTGTCTGTGGGTAGAAGACCCTCAGAGAACATCCAAACAGAACGGCTGGAGCTGCTCAGAAAAGCTTCGTTTGCTCCAACATGGTTGAAACTACTAATGTGTGTTCAACTGTTCTACTTTAATCTTAGAATGAGGGTGAACTATGATGGTTTGGAAGGAGAATGGTGGTCTGAGCTGAATTTTTGGGGGACTTCAGTGTAAACCAGGGTTCCCCCATCAGTGTGCTCGTCTGGACTTCATTAGGTCGATCATACTGGGAGCTAAAGACTTAGGTCAGTTACGGACTGATTTTTATCCCAGACGGCCCAATCGGAGTGGATCAGGTTCTGATCGTGAGAGGCTTCACACTTCACCTGCAACGCATCCAGGTGTGGAGAAAACAACAGGCTGCTTTGAAACTTCGGCGAACTCAAAGATGGCCGTGGATTCAACAAAACGCAACTGTGACTTTTTTTGGGCCAGGCAGTGCATTTGTTTGAGCGGACACTGATCGTGTTCTGGGGCTGAATGAAGATGAGCAATTGGTGTCTGCAACAAACGTCACTTGGCTGTTTGCTACTAACCTTTCATGTTAGGCTTGGGTTTGTCAATTTGCTTGCCTGTGGGGGTTTGTGCCGGCTGGGCCTGGCCCCCTGTAGAGGCTCCCTGCTGAGCTGCTTTCTGTTTCAGCATGGTCCAGTCAAATGTGTAGTCGTACTGGTGGTTCAGAGTCCTGCAACACAACGCACAGACAGCTCCACGATTACAAACTACAACTTCTTGTTGAAATTTCATTTTCTAAATCAGGGTTCATACAGAAATTCTTGAGTTAAATTTAATACCTTTTAAATACCACCACAAAATGTTTAATACCATCACGACACTGAGCTGCAACCGTAGCAGCAACCTCTTGTACTTCAGTTCAGAGCAACTACCGTACTTTTTGGCCTGTAAGTCGCACCGCCGTATAAGTCGCTTTGTCCAATTATTGGCAATAATTTGGAAAAATCCATAAATATGTCGCTTCGCCGTATAAGTCGCACCCGACGTCACCGCTGACGTTACGCGTCACCGCTGACAACCCGGAAATGTCGTCCGACCGAGTGTTCACGCAGCTCTGCTGCAAATGTCTGCCACAGGAGCGCACAGCAAAGCTTTAAGAAGATTAACACTTAAAAACAATTCTTTGTTTGCTAAAAATTATAACAAATATGTGTCTGAGCTGAACTTATCCTTAATAAATGAACATAATTGTGAAATGAGCTGGATTTAAAAATTTGTTTCGCTACGTCTGATGAAACAATACGTGCGCGCGCAGCGGGCGGAAACCCTGCGCTTCGTTAAATTTTTTTGTAAAAATTTAACAAGAGAAACACCTAATAAAATATATTTGTTAGCTGACATTATTGTAAAAGTGTGTCTCTGTTTAAATTTTGTTAATAAATGATTACAAATCAGCTGAATTTAAAACGTAAACACGACGCGGTGCATTTTGTTAAAATTTTACTACAGAAACGCCTAAAATATATATTTGTTAGCTGACATTATTGTAAGAGTGTGTCTCAGTTTAACTTTTCTTAATAAATTAATAAAAAGGGTCAAATAAGCTGAATTTAAATAGTTTCGCTACCGCATAAACAAAACGTGCACGCGCAGCGCCAGACATGTAGTAGCAGCGGACAGACCTGCATGTACTGTGATATATTACTGTCATTTTCTTCCTAAACTTTGGTAGTAAATGTAGTTTTATAACAATTACTGGATACATCAAGTTGCTTCTTGCCTCAATAAAAGCACTGACCTACTTGTTATTTAAATCTAACCCAAGAGAAAAAGTTATTTAATTGTTCCCACACATAACCAACCTCTAATGGCAAACAAAAAACCATAAACTTGAAAAGAGAACAGTTTAATTAAAATAATTCAACACTGAAAACATGCACAATTCAAAAAGAGAGGGAGAAAAATAATAACTACCATATTTTTTGGCCTATAAGATTTTCCCCATATTTTTAAACCATTTTTGATTGTGATATGATTGTTTCCATTCATTCTGACAAAAAAAACTAAAGAGCAGTACCATTTTCAGCCACTTGATGGTAGCAGAGTAGTAATAGTTGTATGGAATGCTGTTGAATCATGTACGGTAATAGGAAAACGTGGCTACAAAGACAAATTCAAAAAAGTTCAAGACAAAAACAACTGGACTTTATTATACTTTGTTTTTTCTTGCACTTTTTAGAATTTACCATGTCCTAGATGGCTGCAAATCTTCATCAGCATTTAATGACTCAATCGGTCTGCCATATTCTCCCCACCTTCATTCTGCTCTCTGCTTGGAACCATCAAAACAGCTAAACCACCCCGGTGACATGCAGCTAATTTGACCATTAAAGTGCATTTAAAAAGTTAGACTGAGACACACCTTTGCTATAATTAGGAGCAAACAAATAATTGTTTGGGTGCTTTTCTTGTTAAATTTCGGATAAACGAGCTGCGTTCCTGTTTCATTTTACAGACATGACAATAAGCCTCACGGCTGTTGCCAATTACTGGCTGAAACTAGTCTCTGAATCTGGCGTCCTCTAACCAGAGGTCTGAAAACTTACACTTCCACATGATGGTTCTGTCGGCCCTCGGCGCGAACGCACACTGACCAGCGATACGACGTCATTGATTTAGCTTAGGTCCTACTCCAACATAAAATTAGAAAATATAAATAAATTTGCAGGAATTTTTTTAGCTGATAGAAACAAGAAAAATATAGTTGTGTAGGTTTTTTAAAAATTAATACCTCGTCAGATGTTTATTACTTTTTAATGGCTGTAATTTTATTTACCTGTACTACCTTTTACAACCCCGCGGATACCCTGTAAATGTTTTTACATTTGTTGTCCTACATGGATCTAAATGACTGATGCTTTCAAAGCTAACTGAGTTCCCTCCCAACAAAGACTAAACCGTGTCCAACCTCAGAGGTCTTTGTGGACATTATAGGGACTAAATTAGAGTCCGCTAACAGACAACTTCTAGACATTTTTTTTGTAGCTTATCCAGACCTGGAAAATACTCAAATGACATTATGTTTACTCCAGACTACAAATCCCGCAAAAGTGTGAAAGTCTGTTTATATTTATTGGATATGGGGACGAGGGTTGGAGCAACGAGCAGTGAAGTTGGTTAGAACATGTGGACATCATAGTTCAGCTGTATTAGAGACAAACCATAAACTGAGGATTAATCACCTCACATTAATTAAATAAAATAACTGACAGATTGGAGAAATTAGCAGAAAACAGCAGGCCTCAGCTGAGGACCTGAAACTTTTACATGATGACAGTAAATATCATTTAGCTGGTTACCTGAAGAGAATGCGGAACAGTTGGCGCAGGTACATGTAGTCTGGAGCCTCCTCGAAGCGCAAACCACGGCAGTAGTTCAGATACATGGCAAACTCAGCGGGGAAACTCTGCAGACAAAGAACCAGCCTCAGTTCAACATTTATCAACTTAAAGCAACCAGATGTGACCTGATCAACCAAAACATGGAGTCCAGTCTAATGGTAGTTTGTACTGTCCCTTACAAGAGTTTTGACCGGTGAAGAATTGTAAAATGCATCTGAAAACTTCTCCTCCCTGGGCTGCCACCGTACCGTGGTGAAGGGGTTTCAGTGTCCCAATGATCCTAGGAGCTATGCTGTCAGGGGCTTCATGACCCTAGTAGGGTCACCCTCAGGGTATATGCAGAAATTCCAGAGTTGAATTTAATACCTTTTTAATACCATCAAAATATTTTTTTAATACCATCACGGCACCGAGCTGTAACCGTAGCGGCAACCTGTTGTACTTCAGTTTAGAGCAACTAATTGTAAAGTGATAGATTACTGTCATTTTCTTCCTAAACTTTGGTAGTAAATGTAGTTTTATAACAATTACTGGATACATCAATTTGCTTCTTGCCTCAATAAAAGCACTGACCTACTTTTTTTTCCCATATTTATAAACCATAACACTGAAATATGACCGTTTCATTCATTCTGACTGAAAAAAAAAACCAGTTCATGATATCTATTGTAGTAATAGTATGGCTTGCTGTTGTATCATGTAATAGGAAAACGTGCCTATGACAAATTTAAAAAAGTTCAAGTCAAAAACAACTGGACTTTATTAATTATACTATTAATTATACTATTATACTATACTTTATTGTTTTTTATTGCATTTTTTAGAATTCACCATGTCCTGGATGACTGAGAATCTTCACTAGCTATTAATGACTCAATCGGCCTGCCATACTCTCCCCACCTCTCTGCTCACTGCTTCAATCCAGCAGCAAGCTGCACCACGGTGGCGAAATGCAGCTAATTTGACCATTAAAGTGCATTTATTAAGAAAATGACAGACAGAAAAACACCTCTGCTATAATTTCGAGCTAACAAATAATTGTTTAGGTAATTTTCTTGTTAAATGACGGCGAAACGAGCCGCGCTCCCTCTTCCCGTTTTCACCGCTGAGCGATCACGGTGCACGCAGGCACTGAGGCAGCGACACTTTTTTTTCTAATAAAGCAGATTTAACCATTAAAGTACTTTTATTAAGAAAACGTTAGACTGAGACACCCCTTTTGCTATAATTTCGAGCTAACAAACAATTGTTTAGGTAAATTTCTTGTTAAATGTCGGAAGATAAAGTTGCGCTCCTCTTTCCTGTTTCTTTTTACAGACATGATCAGCCTGAGCCTCGGCCAGCTGTAGGTGCGCGCGCACACTGACTGACGATATGACATCTTTGTTTTAGCTAAGGTCCTACTTGGAACATAAAATTAGAAAAGATAAATAAATTCACAGACCTTTTTTTAGACGCCAGAACAAGAAAAATATAGTTGTGTAGGTTTAAAAAAAATTAATACCTCGTCAAATGACGTTTATTACTTTTTAATGGCCTTAATTTGTGTTAATTTCATTTACTACCTTTTAATACCTTTTACAACTCCGCGGATACCCTGACCCTAGGCAGACAGGTACAAAGTGCAGCCCAAAGACCCCAATGATGAGTAAAATAAATGGATTAAATGTTCCCTCGCCCGGACGTGGGTCACCGGGGCCCCCTCTGGAGCCGGGCCCGGAGGGGACATGTCTGAGCGCAGCTTGTACTAACAGTTTTTGAACGTGCTTTGGGGGGGGGTTCCCAGCATGTGGGAAGAGGTGCTACCTTTGGCTTTTTAGCTAGAGAGCCTGTCATCAAGTTCAGTTTGGTAGAAAGGGTGCTCAGCTCTGTCGATGGGGTGGGGCATCCCGCTTGTATAAGGTAGGGGAAACACTGTCCTTGATGAGCTGTAGCTGTTTGACATGTTTGAAGCCAGTGGAAGTGAAAGGAGCAGGATACCTTACAAAGGACCTCAACGGGGGTGGACATCTTTTTTTCTGAGATCTTCTCATACTTCTGCTTCTTTGTAGCAGCCTGAACAAAACACAAAGAAAATTAATCAACAAACAAACAAACGTTTACAAGAAGCCACTGCAACAGGTGAACATCCCAGACCCAAAAGGCGTGGTTGGAGTTGACCTGGACATGTCAGCCAATCACACCATGTTTCCTTACAAAGATCTGTTCTCTTGCTAAATGCTAACCAGCCTACAGGTGCTCAGACAGACTGATGCACTCGTTTCATGAGGATTAAGTTAATCCAGTCAAGTGAACTTTATTGCACCTGCGGGAAGTTTGGTTTTGGGCTACAAGGTGCTCTTGTGCAAAGTTAATAATACAAACCGGATTCAAAGAAAAGTTGGGACGCTAAACAAATTGTGAATAAAAACTAAATGCAATGATGTGGAGATGGTAAATGTCAATATTTTATTCGTAATAAAACATACCGGTAGATGACAGATCAAAAGTTTAATCTGAGTAAATGTAACATTTTAAAGGAAAAATATGTTGATTCAAAATTTCACAGTGTCAACAAATCCCAAAAAAGTTGGGACAAGTAGCAATAAGTGGCTGGAAAAAGGAAATTGAGCATATAACGAACAGCTGGAAGACCAATTAACACTAATTAGGTCAATTGACAACATGATTGGGTATAAAAAGAGCTTCTCAGAGTGTCAGTGTCTCTCAGAAGACAAGATGGTAAGAGGATCACCAATAGACTATATGCCACGGACTTCTGTTCCAGCACTTTCGCATTCATCGGCCGGACGGCGCACTTCCGGTTAGCGGGAATGACCCGAACATAAATGAGTACCGTATTTTCTGGAATATAGGTCGCACCCTGAATATAGGTCGCACCTACGTCAAAATGTGGACTGTGTTTAGCTCTGCTGCAAATGTCTCTGCCACAGGAGCGCACAGCAAGGCTTTTAAGAAGATTAACACTTAAAAACTATTTTTTTAAATTAAAAATTATAGCAAATATGTGTCTGAGCTGAACTTTTCTTTAATAAATGAATAATTTTAGCAGGATAAACACCTAAAAATATATATTTGTTAGCTGACATTATTGTAAGAGTGTGTCTAAGTTTAATTTTTGTTAATAAATGATTACAAAATCAGCTTATTTTATAAAAAGCCACAAATAGGTCGCACCTGAATATAGGTCGCAGGAGATGCAAATATGATAAAAAGCCGCAACCTACTGTATTAGGGCTGAACAATTAATTGCATTTGCAATAATATCACAATATGATAAAATGAGATTTTCTAATCGCGAAGGCTGCAATTTGACTGGTCACGTGACACAAATCTTTATCAACACTTAAAAAAAAAACACCACAAAGACATTTACGATGGTTGCATGGCTAGAATGACAACAACCAGTGCTTCAACTTCAAGTAAGCAAAGTATCAGCCGACAGGGATCACTGACCGAACTGTTTGAACTTCAAACAGTAATTTTTTTACATCTATTTTTTATATTTATTTATTAACTGTCATGTGAAGTTCAGACAGTAGTTAGAAAGTTCACTTAACATGTTTACTATTATGTTTATGCAGTGTTTCCCCTACCATTATACAAGCGGGGTGCCCCACCCCATCAACAGCACTGAGCACCCCACCTACCAAACCAAACTTTCCCACCTGGCACTGACATAGCACTAAGCTAGTGGTGCAAAATACAGGCTTTCTAGCTAAAAAGCTAAAGGAAGTGCTCACACTGCCTCAACTCTCAAGCTGACCACCCCACCCAGAGTCAAAAACTGTTGGTACCAGCTGCACTCAGACATGTCTTTGTCCCCCCCAGTCAAAAAAAAATCATGGATGAGATGAGCACCCCGCCATGGCAAGTTAACTAGGGGAAACACGGCTATGAAACAAGAAAAAATAGAAATGGTGAAAAGAAAAGGCATAGATTTGTTTGCTTTATTGTAATCTCTGCTTTAAATAAATCTGACATTGTTTATAATAAAACAGATTGATTTTTGCTTTTGTTTGTTGAAAAATACTTGAGAAGATATTAAAAAATAATCGCGTTTTAAATCGCAATCGCAATTTATAGAAAAAAAAAATCGCAATTAGATTATTTTCCAAAATCATTCAGCCCTATAACCTATATTCCGGAGAAGACGGTAAATACAATCAATAAAACATCTACATACACACCAATAGTAACTCTATACACATATAAATCTATAGCGACGTTTCCCCTTCGTATAGCCGCGATCCATTGTCGCCGAAACCCCCCCTCGGCGGGGGAACGGAACAGCTGTACCAACCGGTGGGCGGACACAACGGAACTCACTTGTAGTGCCAGTAGCGTGCAGCCGCTTCCCGTTTCAGGTCGTTGTCGTGGTCTGCTACTAGGAGCTAACGCTAACAACAACGGCAGTGCGGGATGTGGCCGGTATTTTAACGGAAGTACGTCACGACCCCCCGTGGCATATAGTCCATTCCACCATTGTTGCGCAGAAAGATAGTGCAGCAATACCAGAATGGTGTTACCCAGCGTAAAATAGCAAAGACTTTTACTTATCATCATCAACCGTGCATAACATCATCAAAAGATTCAGAGAATCTGGAACAATCGTTGTGTGTAAGGGTCAAGGCCGTAAAACTCTACTGGATGCTCGTGATCTCCGGGCCCTTAAATGTCACTGCACCTCAAACATGAAAGCCATTGTCAAGAAAATAACAGAATGGGATCAGGAATACTTCCAGAAAGCATCGTCAGTGAACACAATCCACCATGCCATCCACCGTTGCCAGCTGAAACTGTACAGTGCAAAGAGGAAGCCATTTCTAAGCAAGCTCCACAAGCTCAGACGTTCGCACTGGGCCAGGGGTCATTTATTCATTCATTTCATTCAACCTTTATTTATACAGGCTAACCTCATTGAGCCACGGGGACTCATTTACAAGAGGGACCTGTTTCACTCACACCCAGGGTCAATTTAGAGTTACCAATCAGCCTAACATGCATGTTTTTGGACTGTGGGAGGAAACCGGAGCACCCGGAGAAAACCCACGCATGCACGGAGAGAACATGCAAACTCCACCCAGAAAGGCCCCTGGACCGGGATTTGAACCGGGGACCTGCTCGCTGAGAGGCAGCAGCTCTACCAGTTGTGCCACCATGCTGCCCATTTAAAATGGAGTGTGGCAAAATGGAAGACTGTTCTGTGTCAGATGAGTCACGATTTGAAGTTCTTTATGGAACACTGGGACGCCATGTCATCCGGACCAGAGAGGACAAGGATAGCCCAAGTTGTTATCAACGCTCCGTTCAGAAGCCTGCATCACTGATGGTATGGGGTTGCATGAGCGCTTGTGGCATGGGCAGCTTGCATGTCTGGAAAGGCTCCATTAATGCAGAGAACTATGTTCAGGTTCTAGAACAACATATGCTCCATCTAGACGTCATCTCTTTCAGGGAAGACCCTGCATTTTTCAACAAGATAATGCCAGACCACATTCTGCAGCAATCACAACATCATGGCTACGTAGGAGAAGGATCCGGTACTGAAATGTCCAGCCTGCAGTCCAGATGTTTCACCTATAGAGAACATTTGGTGCATCATAAAGAGGAAGGTGCAACAAAGAAGGCCCAAGACGATTGAACAGTTAGAGGCCTGTATTAGACATGAATGGGAGAGCATTCCTATTTCTAAACTTGAGAAACTGGTCTCCTCTGTCCCCAGACGTCTGTTGAGTGTTGTAAGAAGAAGGGGGGATGTCACACAGTGGTAAAAATGGACTTGTCCCAACTTTTTTGGGATTTGTTGACGCCATGAAATTTTGAAACAACATATTTTTCCCTTAAAATGATACATTCTCTCAGTTTAAACTTTTGATCAGTCATCTATGTTCTATTACGAATAAAATATTGACATTTGCCATCTCCACATCATTGCATTCAGTTTTTGTTCACAATTTGTTTAGTGGCCCAACTTTTTTGGAATCCGGTTGGTATAAAAAACATTTCAGATGATTGTTGCCAATCAGAGACAGTTAATCTGGTGTGGAACAGGTCTTCTCCAATGATCGCTGAACATCGTTCATGTTTAAAAAAAACGATTTATAAACTTCTCACAGTGATAACTTGAGAGAAGCTTTGCTCGGTGGGACTGATGGGAAAATGTTAACATGTAAAAAATACAGCAGCCAATTTATTGACATACCTTTAGTCCCTGCCATGGCAGACTTGTTCTGTTGAAGTACATCAGCACGTAGCCTAGTGACTCCATGTCATCACGACGGCTGGAGATGAAAACATTCAAAAAGCATCAACTTCATTTCTTACGGTAAAGATACTGACCATTATTAAACGAGCTTGGCAACATTTTTGATCAAGTTTATTGAAACGATCTTAACCGTTTAGTTTTCTTGAGTGAGATCGAAATGTCATCCAGTTAATAACTCAGTGGACTGTGTGTTGTAGTTGTTGTTGTGTGTACTGTCTAAAACTTGTTTGTTGATGTTCTAACAAAGCAGAAGTCTCCCATCTTCTCAGAGACTGAATTAAAATATGCTGCCTATAAAAAAAGGCAGCACACACCAGGTGTTGCCACACAAACCTTTGTTCGATGCCCAGATGTGCGTTGATGGAGGCGTAGCGTGCAGTGCCGGTCAGGTTCTTGTCTTCTCTGTAAGGGATGTGTTGTCGCGTTCGGTTGTCTCTGTACTTCTTTGCCAAACCAAAGTCGATAAGGAACAGCTGACGGAGAGAAGACAGAGGTTTTCAGTCACGTGTGTTTCATACAACCAGTCTTTACAGATGAACTAGGCTGCCTTCTCAACAACAAGCGGCAGGTGGCAATTTCACAACATACTCAAGTGTCCTTCGACGCCTACACGGACTGATGAAAACTAGTTGTAAAAATCACATTTTTGCCATCGCTGAACATAGGAAAATAGCTAGTTTCATTGTCATACATGTCAAGTCTCCAGGATTTTCTGTAAATTATACAGATGTTTTGAGTCGCATACAAAGTCACTGAAACTTCAAAATTTATTTTACATCTCAGATCTGGATCGTTAGCA
>JBBPBX010010812.1:2514-24962 GCA_038048925.1 Garcialebias charrua | reverse complement strand
CCTTAAACTGTACCTACTCTTGATCTCCTGATCCATCTGAGTAACCAGCGAGTATTCTACAAACTAAATCAACTAAACCACACAAAATGTTAGAAATCTTTGAAGTACACTTGGTTGAATGCAACACAAGTGTAAATGCTCTTACTCAGAAAAAGCTAATGATGACTGAGAAACATAACTACAGTATGTGAATCACTACATAAACTACAACAATGTCCTAACAAGATTATTGTAAAGTCTTTACAGCCCAGAGTTCACACCCAAAGCACAAAAAACATCTAGGAAGGAAACGGCTCAGCCAAAGGGAAAAGGAGCGCTACCTCTGTAGCTTTTGAGCTAGTGTGTCTGTATTGCACGCAGCTAACTTGGCACGACGTCAGTGCCCATGGGGGGAAGAGGACAGTTTGGTTCGGTAGGCAGGACGCTCGGTTCCGTTGACGAGGCGGGGTGCCCTGCTTGTCTAATGGTAGGAGAAACAGCAGCTGCTGATTATGACTTCAGAACTCTTTCCATGTTTGTGATGCTGGTGAAACAGTTTCATCAGTGATCAGCATTCAAACAGTCTGCCTTCACCAACATTTTCACCACACTGAACATCTGTGTGTTGATGTTGGAAATGACTCCAGCCTTCTCCTCTGAAGGCTGACTAGGAGTGCACAGGTTCATGAACAAGACCAGAACTGTTCTGGTCAGCCATCTCAGAAGAGTTTTTACATTAGGAAGATTTCCTAATGTGTTCAGTTTCATTACTTTTTGTCTGTCTAAGCAGATCTCACTTGTAAATGAGCCTTCTAGGCTCAATGTGACTTATCTGTCTCAATAAAGGTTGAATGAATGAATGAATGAAAAAGAGTGGAAGTAGACATCAAAAACAGACTTTCACATACAATGTTGGGAATTGTTTAGTATTTTAGTGGAATAAAAAAACTTAAGATCTCACAGAATAGATCTGAATTTATTAATATTTGTATAATATAAATAAGCATAATCTTCTTTCTTCTTTCAACTGATCCCTTCTTCAGGGGTTGCCACAGTTAACTAACTCGCATGAATATTTGGCAATTGTTTTTATGCAGGATGTCCTTCCTGACACAACCACAGACCACTGCTACCACAGCCCCGTGTGGAGCGTAGAGCTGCATCTAGGGCACCCAGGGGGAGCAAATGGTTGGGGCTAAGGGCCTTGCTCAAGGGCCCAGAGTGGGGCAAATGAGGGTAGAGGCAGGTGTGGGTTCATCTTTCACACACACATTTTGATGATGTTGATCCAGGGAGTTGAAGCAGCAACTTTCCAATCACAGGCCCACCTACTCTAACCTCTGCACCACCACTCCCCTTAGCATCTTCCTCTTTCCTATCTAGATTTAACTAGCTACAGTACCATCTGTACTGTCATAATGATGTGCTCGACAACAAGGACTTAAGGTGGCCTCCTTTGAAATAGATCTGTGATCTCAACGGTATCTGCCTGGTTAAATATCCATCTATCCATCCATCCATTCTCTTCCGATTATCTGGGGTCGGGTCGCGGGGGTAGCAACCTAAGTAGGGAGGCCCAGACTTCCCTTTCCCCAGCCACTTGGAACAGCTCCTCCAGGGGAATCCCAAGACGTTCCCAGGCCAGCCGAGAAACATAGTCCCTCCAGCGTGTCCTGGGTCTTCCTCTGGGTCTCCTCCCAGTGGGACATGCCCGGAACACCTCACCAGGGAGGCGTCCAGGAGGCATCCTAACCAGATGCCCGAGCCACCTCAACTGGCTCCTCTCGATGTGGAGAAGCAGCGGCTCTACTCCGAGTCCCTCCCGGATGACTGAGCTTCTCACCCTATCTCTAAGGGAGAGTCCAGACACCCTGCGGAGAAAACTCATTTCAGCCGCTTGTATCCGAGATCTTGTTCTTTCGGTCACAACCCAAAGCTCATGACCATAGATGAGGGTGGGAACGTAGATCGATCGGTAAATTGAGAGCTTTGCCTTTTGACTCAGCTCTCTCTTCACCACGACAGACCGGTACAGCGCCCGCTTCACTGCGGACGCTGCACCTATCCGCCTATCGATCTCACGCTCCAGTTTTCCCTCATTCGTGAACAAGATCCCGAGATACTTAAACTCCTCCACTTGGGGCAGGACCTCCTCCCCGACCCGGAGAGGGCATGCTACCCTTTTCCGGCTCAAGACCATGGCCTCGGATTTGGAGGAACTGATCCTCATCCCGGCCGCATCACATTCGGCTGCAAACCGCTCCAGCGAAAGCTGTAGATCACGATCTGATGAAGCCAATAGGACCACATCATCTGCAAAAAACAGAGAAGCGATTCTAAGGCCACCAAAACGGATCCTCTCAACACCTTGGCTGCGCCTAGAAATTCTGTCCATAAAAGTTATGAACAGAATCGGTGACAAAGGGCAACCTTGGCGGAGTCCAACTCTCACTGGAAACGAGCCTGACTTACTGCCGGCAATGCGGACCAAGCTCTGACACCGGTCGTACAGGGACCTAACAGCCCTTATCAAAGGGCCTGGTAACCCCATTTCAATATTTCGATATATGTTAGGCTATGATTATAGCGTTTCACTGATGCATTTCATTTTCAGTTTGGGCTGAAGCGGCCACTTCAACCGGTGCCTGCTTCAATCCGAACAGAAAAAGGCGCAACACAACTTCGAAAGTGTGCACACATAGCTCGAGTCCAGAAGGAGTCAGTGGTAGCAGGCTAGGCTAGTCTCCAACGTGCTGCAAGTTTTCACTTCAAAACGAGTGCCCATGACCTTCAGAATGTGACTGAATGAGCTTTCACAAGTGGAGAAAAAGCAGATGACAACTGATAAGAGAGGAAAGACTAATTTGGCTGTGTAGAAGTGGTTCGACTATCTACAATCTGATAAACTGTAGATTTCAGTGTGCTGCAAAATGAGACGGAGAGTTGCAAAGGTGGGCGCCAGACCACTAGGGTGCGCTAAAGTGCTAATCCGCTTATAGCGGACCTAAACAATTTGTCAGCGTTATAGCAGATTGACTAACTTTTATAATTCATAAGCGGATTTGCGCTATTTTTATTTAAAATGCAGTACCGCTAATACAGTAACTAATTATCCATCAGTAAAAATTAAAAAACTTATTTACGGGCTCTTAAATCAACTGGACGACTGCTCACAGACCATATCCTGTCACCGCCGGATGTGGTCCGTGAACAAAAGTGTTCCCCGCCCTAAGGCGGGGCTACAGAGAGCGCTCTCTCTATAGCAGTTAGCAACCAGTGTGTTACTCTGCAGCCTTATTGCTTGTTTTCGAAGAGTCAGATGAAGAGTTTTTAACATGGAGGGTGAACTTATGGATGTTTCTCAGCGGCCTACGCGACGCATCAGCGCCTCATTTGCCCTGTTCAAAATGGCGACGGCCACAGAAGCAAAGGACTTTACAACAAAACATGGTAAAAACAATTATTTCTTTGCTGTACAACAAAACATGGTAAAAACAATTATTTCTTTGCTGAGAAAAAATATATTTCTTAGCTGACTTTATAGCACAAGGTTTTTCTGAGCTTAACCGTTTCACGAATGGTCAAATCAGTTGGATTTTAAAAAGTGGTTCGCCATTTGCACGTTAGCGCGTTAGCATTTAGCTTCCGCTAGTTTTGCTAATACATAAGCGCTTTTGAAATTGCGGACCTAAATAAATTAATGAGTGCTTTAGAAATAGCGGAACTAATTTTTGGATTAGCGCTGCCCAGCACTGGAGATTTGTTTCAACTAGCTTCTGAAGAGTGTCCACATGATAGAATATGCTGATAGTCACATGATGAAGCACAATAAAAGTCTGAGCCAATGTGTCCCTAAAACACCCCCAGCTGTATCAAAACAGAAAATAGGTTATGTTGTTTTATATTCATTTCATGGTGATTTCAATTTTATTTGAAAGCTAAATACAAATAAAAGGTGAACATTAATTTATTTGTACAGTTTTTCTGAGGCTTTTGTTCATATCGATATCGGAATTGTATAGTTATTGACCAAAATTAAGAAATACATCGTCCAGCCCTCATCTTTTATAGTAATATAAAACTAAACTAAAACTGTGGATTAAAAAAAAATTTTTTTATTACCCTTTATTTATCCAGGTAGTCTCATTGAGCCACGAGAACTCATTTTCAAGAGAGACCTGTTAGGGAGCAGATGGTGGGGGTTAAGGGCCTTGCTCAAGGGCCCAGAGTGGGGCGAATGAGAGTGGAGGCAGGTGTGGGTGTTTCACCTTTTTCCACCCACATTTTTTGATGTTGTCTGTACCGAGGCTTGAACCGGCGATCTTCCGATCACAGGCCCACCATCTCTAACCACTGCATGTCAGGCAGGCTCCCTCTCTCACTGTTTTTATGTCTCGTTCAAAAACACGTTTATTCCCTGGCTTTGACACTGTGTGAGCTGATTTTAACTTCAGTGTACAGCATTCTATAATAGGGATGGGGCCGATCCGATCCAGTATCGGTCTCTGGCTCCGATACCAGCATAATTTACATATCGGATTTTCCGATCCAACCTGCCGATATTTCCAATCCATGATGCACGTACAGAGAGCACATGTGTTACACCATATTCTGTGACTACCGTCTTAACATTGTGTGAGTTAAACCCAACGAAGACACTGAGCGTCACAACAGGACACACCCGAACTTTAATAGCACACAAGAGGCAGGTCTATATCACAGACGTCCATCTCACTCATGGTGCGGCTGGAAATCTAAAATACCGCTAAGCATTATGGGAAAGACAACACAGTCCACTCCCCTTAACCGCTACAGTATATTGTGACCATAGGGGGTGGTGTTGCATGTACTGTTGCAGGTCACAGAATATACTGTAGTATAACAACGGGTTCAAGCGACCAAACCAGAAACAGCTTCCTCTGACTTGTTTCACAAACAAAAAGCAAAAAATATGAATCTCTAAACCTATAAACATAATTATCTCTAAAACTAAACCTAATGTGCAAGGGTGGTTGACTGCCCCACTGTTTTTAAGTTTCATTTTTGATTGTGGCACTATGAGTTGTAATTCTTGTTAGCTTTGATCAAAGGATACAGATTTAAACTATACACTGAATTTATAAATGTACTGATGTTATTTGAATCTGTTTTATTTCCCAGATCAATATTAAATTGAATTAAATTTGAAATTTTCACAAAAAAAATCCCCATTATCTTTTATGTTTTTATTATGTTTTTTTTATTATTAATATGTAAAATGAATAAAAACTTTAAATTAAAAAAAATTAAAAAGTCTGCACACAAAAAAACTTTTTTATTGAAACTGTTTTCCAATAGCTCCGAGATTTTATCAGTGAATATATACGGGGAGTGGACTGTATTGTCTTTCCCATAATGCTTAGCGGTATTTTAGATTTCCGGCCACAACATGAGTGAGATGGACATCTGTGATATAGACCTGCCTCTTGTGTGCTATTAAAGTTTGGGTGTGTCCTGTTGTGAGGCTCAAAGTGTCTTCATTGGGGTTAACTCACACAGTGTTAAGATGGTAGTCACAGAATATGGTGTAACAAACATGATGATGATATCGGAACTGGATCGGTATCGGTCGATACCCAGAGTTAAGTATCGGCATCGGATCAGAAGTAAGAAAATGTGGATCGGTGCATCCCTATTCTATAATGTTCTTATCTTTACCTCTGTGGACCTACGGTATGTATTTTATCCTGTGTCCTCTGCTTGTTTGTTTTTGCTGTGGTTTGCCTTGTTGCTGTTTTAAGTGCTTTATAAATAAAGTGGTATGGTGCGAGTAAAAAAACTGTTGGATTAAAATGACTGGCTTAAACTAAAAGTCCAAAATGAGTTATCACAGTAATTGAACCGTGGTAGTTGTTAGAGGCAGCTCAGTGTTACTTTGGTAAATATCCAGCTTATCAGAGGTTTAAAAGAAACTGCCTACAACTGTCATTTGTTTTGCCTGAGTGAGTGAGTGAGTGAGTGAGTGAGTGAGTGAGTGAGTGAGTGTGTGTGTGTGTGTGTATGTGTGTGTGTGTGTGTGTGTGTGTGTGTGTGTGTGCGCGCATGTGGCAGAGGGACAACCCATAACAAACTTATTAGTCTCATTTCATCAAAGGAACTGATATTTGTGCTTCTACTTTCAACACTTGACTTAATATTCAATGACATGTTCAGGCGATGAAGCTAAAGGGGAGAACTTTGATGAGCTGACCTGTGATGTAATATTGCAAGTCTTCAGGTTAAACCATGTTCAGCACAGCTTTAGCAAACTACAAATAAAAAGGAGATATCATAACAGCATGTGGTCATCACAGAACACCAGAAGCCAAATGAACAATGGTTGCTGAAACTGACACCCATTCTTTTAGTGGGGATCACAGCTGCAGGAGAACCTGCAGCTCTTCCCCACAGGAACACAGTGATGGAGGACATGCATCGGCTGTAATGCAGGTAAAGATGGGTGCCAGTGGACTGATTCAGTTCAAACCAATATAATTCATATTATTGCAAAGCGTGAGGCAGCTGATGTTGAGGTACAAATGTCACACCTGGTGTAATCCTGAGAAAGATGGGTCCTGAGAAGAGCTAACAGCCAAGCTTCTTTTCCTCTTCCCCACTGACGAGTCTAAACACTAGAGCAGACAGTAGAGGGGCAGGGGTCAAAATTACACAGCCTCTATCCACCGTTTAGTCAAAATGAACATGAGCACAACAGGCACTGCCGTTTGCACCCACGTGCTTCAGTGCCTTATGTGCAACAAGCAGTGTCCACGTTTAACCAGCTCTGATCTACAGTAAATCTGTGACTGATCTGCTGGCATCATCACCAGGGGGGGGGGGCATCCCTCTGAAGGAGGGGCGCTCAAGTTTGGAAAGGGCAACTATGGTTATATTGAATTTAAAGATAACAGATTTTGTGAAAATTTGAACACATCAGACACTGATGTTACACACAGAGCTGCCTGTTGGTAGGATAGTGAAAATAAAACATACTGATATTTAGAAGCAGCAGACACAAGAGTCCTGAAACATGTTAGGAAGCTACAAGCAGAAGAAACGGTCCAGAGGCTGTGTGCTCGGGTCTTTAAGCAGCAGTTTACAACATGCTGTTCCCCAACATTTACACAAACACGTGACAGGAACAACGAGTGCCACGGTTCTGGTCCATGCTCTGTGTGAAACAAAACGCAGTGTGCACTCAGAGAACCCCGTCAATGTGACCATCAGATGATAAAACCATGAAAGATTAGAAATGACAGCGAATGTGATCTTCATGGTTACACATATTCCACGACTCTCTAAACTCAGACTGTTTACTGCAGGTAAGTCGCTGACACCAGCTCCATAGAACCCCATTACAAATTGTCACATGTCAAAACTGAATTTATAAAATTAAGTGAGATGCACTTTGGCTAAACTAGGGCTGGACGATATGGCCAAAATTTTTATCACGATATAGTTCTTAATTTCGGTCGATAACGATATAATTCGATATCGATATAAACAATATAAAAGCCTTAAAAAAAACTATAAACTATACAAATAAATTAATGTTCTCCTTGTATTTGTATTTAGCCTCCAAAAAGATGGAAATCACCATCAAATAAACATAAAATTCTCAACCCAATAATTCTCAGTCGGGTCATCTGGACAGTTTCTTTTTTATAGACACGTTTCATCCTCCATCCAGTTTCTATAAAAAAGAAACTGTCCAGATGACCTGACTGAGAATTATTGGATTTGGTACCTGGATTATTGAGCATGAACTTTCTTGCCATAAAATTCTCAACTGTGTCAATATTAATAGTTTTAACTTCAAACAAGAACTTTAAAATTTACAGCATTGAAATTCATAGTTAATTAAATAAAACTTTTGGGTGTCATTATTGATGAGAAGCTGACGTGGAAATCTCATGGAAATTACTTAAGAATAAAAATAACTAAATCAATTGCATTACTGTATAAAGTAAAATAGTTTTTGAATGACAACATTTTGAATATATTGTATAATGTAATGATTGTTATTTAATCTGTTGTATTGAAGTTTGGGGAAAAGCATGTAAAACTATTACAAACCCTGTTTTTATTTTACAAAAAAGAGCTATAAGAATTATTAGTAGGAACGTGCTATGGTCACACAACAAATATATTATTTCATCAATTGAAATTATTAAAATTTTATGATTTGGTTGAACATAGTATTTTACAAGTCATGTATAAAACTGAAAAAAAAATCACCCCCCAAATATTCAATTAAAATTTGTTTAAAGTTATTTAACACTGAAGGGAATGTAAATGTTTGTAAAACCTCCATTTAGGACTAGTGTGAAGGAGCTGAGTTGTAAATCAGGAAATAAGATTGTGTTGACTTGATATCATCATAAACATTTATAAAACTATTTTATATGTTTTAAAAGATGATTAAATCAAAGTTGTTGGGAAGGTGTGGTGCAGGTGAAGGTTGTTGTGTTTGTAGTTATTTTGTATTTTTTAAACAAGGGGCAGATATTATAACACTATTTTCGTCTTTCTGCACCTTTTCATTCAGTGTTTTTTTTTCTGATGAATTTTATTTTGAAAAAAAAAAACATGCAGCGCTGGGGCTGTTTGTTTCAGTACGTCGTAGTTTCAGGGAAACGTTGGCTCAAACTTTATTGTTCTTCATCTTCTGACTCCCATCATATTATATCGAGTGGAAACTCTTCAGATTAAACAAGTTAGATGTTTCCACCGCTAGTTAGAACGACTCCGTCACGTTTTGCAGCATAAAGACCTCGCTCCAGCAGAAGAAACCTGCAGTTTAACAAAACCGAACTACGTCCACACCTACGAATTAGTCTTTCCTCTCATCAGTGATGTTGTCTCTCTTCGCTTGTGAAACTTTGTTCAGTCACATTCTGACGGTCATGAGCACTCGTTTGACTCGTTTTGAAGCGAAAACTAACGCGCTTTGGAGACTAGCTTAGCTTTTAGCCTGCTACCGCTAACGCCTGCTGCTGGACTGAGCGCTGCGTAACAACGACGTCACCACGCACGTTTTGTGTCACAGCTTTTTCTGTCCGGGCGGGTTGTTGAAGCAGCCGCTCCAACCCGAACAGAAACAGAAAAACGTCAGTGAAACGTTGTAAAATCCTATCGAAATATCGAAAATATGCTTAAACTTCATATCATCGTTATTGAATAAAAGTATATCGCGATATTTATCGTTATTGAATTATTGTCCAGCACTAGGCTAAACATTACAGTAGTCCCTCGATACTTCGCGGCTCGACTTTCGAAGACTCGCTCTTTCGAGGTTTTTCAACGCCAGATTGGACATGACACACAATTTGATTGATTGATGGATGAGCCACATGAGCGGCATGTATGGTTTACTTAAAATAAATTATTTTAACTGATTTAGCACCTGCTGCAGCAGGTTTTGGGTGCAGGCTGGCCCTTTGGGAGCATCAAGACATTTCCCGGTGGCCTGGCCCATTCGCCGAGGGAGACTAAAAGCTCGGTTCAGGTCGCGTTTGATTATTTAAAATAAACAATCCATGCTGCTCATGTGGCATGGATTGTTTATTTACAACAGAAGGAGGGAGATTGGGAGTGACACATGTGATTGTGCGATTGCAGTGGAGAAGTGGGCGTGGCAGAGAGCTAAATAGTCACTGATTGCGGGCGTGTTTGGAACGTAACCCCCACAATAAACAAGGGACTACTGTACCTTAGTGTGAAACAAAGATCAAAACAGAAAATTAAATATTTATGAACGTCAGACCAACCTGGGCTTTAAAAGTCAACAGATTAATATTTGCAGCATTTTAAACCCATATTATGTAACAACTATAATTTGATTAAAATCAATCTGCTGTTAGTGTTAACATTTATTTTGGGAAACGTGTGCAAGTTTCATTTTGTTTTCTTCTGTTCTGTTGTTGCATTTTAAAAAACGAGAATGTAAAAACTGGTGTAACAAAACGAGACATGAACAGCACACTGCGCGTTGGACCACTCGTGTTGCGTTTATTTATTTTAACCTGTATTTAACAGGCAAATCCCACTGAGACCACAGAGCTCTTTTGAGCCTGAGCCTGACGCAGCCTAACATGCATGTTTTTGGTCTGTGGGAGGAAACCGTAGTACCAGGAGAAAACCCACACAAGCACGAGAAGAACATACAAACTCCATAGAGAAAGACCCAGGTCCAACCAGGGACTGAACCCAGGTCCAACTTGCTGTGAGGCAACAGTGTTAACCACTGAGCCATCGTGCTGCCGTTGTTTACAGACGCTGATCCTAACTCAGACATTGCATTACAGTACAGGTAGTCCCCGTCTTACGAGCGCTCTTACATACGAGGTTCCGGACTTACGAGCTGGCGAACAAGCAGTAAATTTGTAAAAAATACAGCACTTTTTTGTGTTTTTAGATGAAAGTGTGTTAGCTAACCGTTTGGAAACAAGTTTCTGAGCATGTTTATGAAGTAGTTTGAATGTTTTTGATGAAAAACGAGTGTTCGTAGTAGCGCTAGCATAAATGTTCCAACTTACGAGCGAAAATCCTGACTTACGAGAACACGTGTTTCATGTACGAGATTTCGCCTTACGAGATACTCGGAGGAACGGAACTCGCTCGTAAGTCGGGGACCACCTGTATTCAGGTGGGGAGGGGTGCACTGGACCCCCGCCTTCCCCCCTCCATGAAGGTTATGGCGTTTTAATGAACACACCTCCCCGTTTGTATCGTGACTGGTAGAATGGGACATTGGTATGTAAAGCTCACGGTTGTATTTATCGTGGAAGTGATGGGAGCGCGCCGTGACATGAGGCTAGTTCCTGTATTTGGAAAAGACACGAAGAGTCCCAAAGACGAGACTTCTGATGCATTTAGGACGTGCCGTTTGTGTGTTTTCAACGCATTACGTGTTAAACATTTATTTTAATGCTGCAAACATTAAACCATACAAACCAAGTTACTACATCTGCTGTATTGGTGCATTAAAAATGGATAATAAGACAAGATAGAACTTTATTGATCCCGCAGGAAATTGTAATGAGTCAGTAATACCTTAAATGGTCAATAATATCTGCCTTTTTAGTATAAAGAGGCTCTGGAAATATTTAAAGTCTTCCAAGACGTCACAGCAGGGAAAAAATATGACATATATGTTAAATAGGGTTAGGTTGTAGGTTGTTGTATAGGTTGTGCAAATAATCAAATTTGGCAGACAGGTTTGCTCCGGTGCTCAGAAACATTTGTCACCAAAAACACTAAAAATAAAGGCATTAAAACCACTTCCAACTTAAGGGCTGTAAAAGAGTGTATAAGTGTAAAAGTTTTGTGTTTGTAGATTATTTTCATGTTAAGAAAAAAAAAAAACACTATTTTCTTAAACTACCATGGTTTATACATGCCTGCTTCTTTTCCTGCCTTATTTGACGAAGTAGAAAATAACACATCCTGAACTTTAATAACACACAGTTCATTCAGTCTTCAGAGATGTGCCTCCACTTTGTGTAAAAAGATTGATATAAAAAAACTTAATCTATACAATCAAGAGCTGTAAATAATCCCTCTCAGACCGCTGACATAAAGACAAACAACTGAAAGGATCAAATGAAGTTCGTTTTCAAAGTGGCTTCTTTTATTCAAATGTTAGCTTCTTCCAATCTTTGCTTTATTTACAGAAGTGAATCCCTGCTTCCTGCACTCATGGTCACATAAACCTAGAGACATCAGCAAAAAAATAAAAAAATAAAAAGTTGCCTCTTTAAACTAAAACTCAACCGTAACAACCAGTGTAATGAACCCACGAGGAGATCAACATCTTTCTGAGTACAAAAAACCTCACTGTCATTCTGATCTGAACCAGGACAGAACTGGGAACTACTGAAACCAGGACATCAGAGGTCCAAGAGCACCAGACCACCAGCTACAAGGAGGTGATTAAAACTCTGTTCAGGGCAGTGGCAGCACTTAAAACTGGACTGGACCATCAAAGCCTTTCTGTACTCCTCTGTTCTCTACACCCCTCTGCTGAAAGCTCAAGTGATGAAAATTAGCATCCATGCTACAAATACAAAGACTGGAGATGAGCTTTATTAAAGGCTGAGACCTGGAGCCTGCTTTAGATACTGAAAACTACTTTTACAGTTAAGAACAGCAACAAACATTATTCACTTGTATTCAGTGTCAAAGTAAACAACCTGTACGTTCAGGGTTCATGCACACTTCATGTGGAAACCATTCGTTTTCAGACTCAAATGTTTACGCTTTGTGTTGGTTTTTAGTTGTTTATGTCAAAACTTGTGAAAATTATTATCTGTGGGATCATGTAAAAATGTGAAAAGGGTTGACCTCAATCAAAAATGATTTTCTGAAGTCTGAAGACTACCGGTACTACAGCAAGAAATTCACCATTTTTACTTTGATTTTATTATTTAAAGGGTCCATTTATTTGCTTGAATATATTTTTGACCTGAATTTTACAATTCCCTTACACTCTAGCTTATAAAACTAAGTCCTGCCTTCCCCGACAGGAAACTTTTATTAACTGGATTTTTCTGTATGTGAATATTTCTGTTCAGTGCCCCGAGACTACTTCTGTTGGGACTTGGCATTTTATAAATAAACTGAATTGAATCAAAATTAAGTTCATGTATTTAAAGTCCAACACCCACCATGTTTTCAAATTGCATCGCCATTAATATTTATTAGTTTATTTAAAAATAATACAGGAGCGTTTACTTATATTGTGGAGAAATAACACTAAATGTGTTATTTCATGATTTATAGCAGATTTTAGCATGCAGCTCCGGGAAAATCTGCTCCTCTCCATATATGGGCATTCACTTGGGCATTCACGTCACCAAAGTGACGCCTTGGAGTTACAGGCAGCAGAGGAAAAGAACAAGGAAGCATTTTTAAATATTCCATAAAGCTGCCTGTTGATTAATCCTGCTGTCGCTCACTCATGTCATCATATTCTGAGCGAGCATCCACTACTAGTTTAATTCGTTTGATCGCGACAAATTCATTCATTTCCGCATCGCCCCGCATTTCTCGCCCCGTGATGAGAAAGGCACCCAGCCTCGCAACTGCTCTGCCCGCGCGCATGCTTCACGACCCGTGCTGCTGCAACAAGGCTGACGAGAGATAAGAGCAGATACATACACTCGAGGGAGCAAATTACACCGGCACGAGGAACTTCAAAGGTGACCAGCGGAGCGGAACGAGGAGCCAGAGACCGCGCGCGGGCTCGCTCCTCAGGGGCAGAATGAATCAAGCAACAGGTCCGCAGCGGTGTTATAAAATAAATAATAAATAAAATCAGAGCGCTGGTCCATACACACAAATGCACCAGGAAATATAAAGTTTTAACGCACTCTCTCTCATAAACCTCCATGGAAACTCACTCCTACCTTCTGCCTTCTGGGTGGAGATCATGTAACAAAAGGCATGACCCTTCGGGACTTTTCGGCCAGGTTTCCGGATTCCTTCGGGAGTGGGTTGTTTTTTTTTTTTTTTTTAACCCTCGCCTGGCCCAAATGCAAAAATGAAAATAAAATTCATAAAATACTACAGTAATTCTCCAATATGGTGAATTGTTACTGTCACGGTGGGTGTTGTCCTTTAAATAAATTTGTCTTTCTACATGGATCTGAATGTATTTGTCAGCAAACTGAACATTTTACTCATGACACTTTAAAGGGATTGTGACATGATTTTTTTACTATTCATTAAATTGCTCAATATATATATATTTTATCATTTAAATATGTTTGTTTTTGCAAACAAAATGATAAATCACTTTAATTTTGCTTTAAAAGTGATTTTGAACTTCAAGCCGTGTTTAATCATGGGAAATCCGATTACACTCGAACGCACCATATGTGATGTCACACTGGGCAGAGGGCTGTGGTGTCTTTAATAGCGGACAATTTAAAACTGGACGAATTTAGCAATCTATGTGAAGATTTGAGCTATTTGTCTTCATTTTGGGAAGCAGAAAATTGTTTGGGTGATGGAACAAGAAACAACAGGATCTAATTTAGGTCTGATGCTGTATCAGACTTCCTTCATGTCGAGCTGCTCATACCTGCGCACTGTGACAAGCCCAGAGCTCTGCCCAGTGTGACATCACAGATGGTGCGTTCGTGTGTAATGGGATTTCCCATGATTAAACACGGCTTGAAGTTCAAAATCACTTTTAAAGCAAAATTAAAGTGATTTATCATTTTGTTTGCAAAAACAAACATATTTAAATGATAAAATATATATATTTTGAGCAATTTTATGAATAGTAAAAAAATCATGTCACAATCCCTTTAAATATTATAGACAGAGTGTCCCAGAAAGAAAGGACTATTTTCTAGAAGTTGCCAAATCCAGTGGAGGTGCATCGATATCCCCGTCCGTCACTGACAGATCTGAATAGTTAATGTTTGTTGTTTTGGAGGAGTGTTTTTCTGGACTGGAGTTGAACAGGGAATGCAAGTAAACCTTAATGTTTTTAGATGTAACAATTATTTAATTGTCTCAGGTAGTGCAGAGTGACTACGGTAATCATGGTGCATGAAATGGCGGAGCCAAGGGGTGGCCAATGGTGGCCAAACAACAAAAGATTAATCTTGGGCCACCCCAATCATTTGAGAAAACTTCACTTTTAAGCAACATAAAAACTAGAAAACAGTTTCCTCAAATGAAACGAGTGGTTGATATATACATATACAGTATATGAAATATATGGTGGCCCGTATTTTCACCACAGCAAAGGATGACGAGACAGAAACTTTCACTTAGATAAGTTTTAATAAATTACCGTCACGCTGGCCCTTATTTAACATTCGTGGTTCTTTAATGTTTGTCGGTTTAAACAGTCTCGTAAACAATTGTTAAACATCGGTTTTGTTGGGTTTCTAAAAGTGACGTGCTCAGAGCAGTGAATGAGGGGAAAACCTGAACGTCCAATTCCAAAATGGTGTGTATGAACCCTGAACATTCACGTGATGAGGCGGACTTCTGCAGGACCTACCTTGTTACAGTGACGGCCGATGCCCATGAGAAAGTTGTCTGGTTTGATGTCTCTGTGGATGAAGTTCTTTGTGTGTACATACTCAATTCTGCTGATCATCTGAGGATTGACAGAAACATCAATCAACACAAGGTCGTTTATCATCCGTTAGCTCTCTACGTCTAAAATAGATCACAAACTTTATTGTAATATTTTGTATAGTTCATTTTTTACGTTGCTGTAAATATTTAGAGCTCTTAAAAAGTCCTTTTAGGATGTAAATTAGCTTCTGTAGCCCAAAACTTTCATACTTGGAGCTGCTTCTTCATCTCTTTAAGTCCATGTCTGTACCGTAATCAACTGAACATAAAGGAATAAATATCAAACGTGTATTTACAATTTCTTCTGCAACATGTCACATGACATAAACTCTCTTACTAACTCAGGCCAAGACTTGACACCTTCTATTTGAGTGGATGTGATTAGACTGAACTGAGGCAGTGAGGAGGGTTGAAGCCAACCCACACATGGTGCACCTTTGTGCTGCGAAGCAAAGTAGTAACAGAGCCAAACTGGTCAACACATGAAAAGAGAAGCCAGCTTTACAGCTGAATGTGAGGCAAGTCTGGTCTGTGTGGCCATCCGGTCGCAGGTTTATTATACAGGGAATATTGAGGATGACTCACAGCGTCTTTGCATTTAATTAAATATAAACAGTAAACCAACAAACTCAGTTAATCCATTGTATTTTGAAAACAATACAAAGGAAATGTCCCACACACATTTACTGTGTGGTCCTCCACAACACAGCTGTCATGACTGGGTAGGACGTGGCCAGAGGCAGCGTAAAGAGACTGGTCTGTGTGGCCATTTTATCTATTATTTTCAAAAAGCCTGTTGAGGTCATTTCTGAACTAAAAAAATCCTGTCCCGACACGTTTATTCACTCCTGGATTTCCATAGAGTCGGATGACACAACAACACGTCGATCAATATTGATCCGAGTTGTTTTTCCTGCAGTCCCATGTGAAGATGTTTGCTATGAGACCTTCAGACCCAAGCACGTCTGGTCACTGGGAGGAACCCAAGGGGAGATAAATGTTCACATTTCCTTTGTGGAGACAAACTTCATGTTAAATCCTGCTGAGTCAAAATGATCGAAGTACTTGTGTTTATTAAACATCTGTTCAGAATTCAAATGAGCTGGTGTGTTCTACCTGATCTGCCAGCATAAGGACTGTTTTCATGGTGAAGCGACGAGAGCAGAAGTTAAACAGGTCCTCCAGACTAGGTCCAAGCAGGTCCATGACTAGAACATTGTAGTCCTTCTCCTGGCCATACCACCTGATGAAGAACAAATTGAAGAGAAATATTTATTCATGCATGTTAGTTACACCAGGTTCTTGAAAGCAAAAAAACATTTAGTGCAGACTACAAACTTTGTAAACTCTGAAAGACACAAAAAAGTTATTTAAAACACTTAAAAACAAGACAGACATTAAATGTTAGGAGTCCTTTAAAATAAACAAGTCAAATTTAAGCGGCATGCAGCTCGGGTGGTTGCTGAGGCAAAAACTCGGGCATGGGAGGAGTTTGGGGAGGCCATGGAGAATGACTTCCGTACGACTTCGAGGCAATTCTGGTCCTCCATCCGGCGTCTCAGGGGGGGAAAGCGGTACGCGACCAACACCATTTATGGTGGGGATGGTGTGCTGTTGACCTCAACTCGGGATGTTGTGAGTCGGTGGGCGGAGTACTTCGAAGACCTCCTCAATCCTACTGGCACGTCTTCCACTGAGGAAGCGGAGCCTGGGGACTTTGGGTCGGGCTCTCCAATCTCTGGTGCTGAGGTCGCCGAGGTGGTTAAAAAGCTCCGCGGTGGCAGGGCTCCGGGGGTGGATGAGATTCGTCCTGAGTTCCTTAGGGCTCTGGATGTTGTGGGGTTGTGTTGGCTTACGCGACTCTGCAATATCGCGTGGACATCGGGGGCAGTTCTCTTGGATTGGCAGACTGGGGTGGTGGTTCCCCTATTCAAAAAGGGGGACGGTAGGGTGTGTTCCTAATACAGGTGGTCCCCGACTTACGAGCGTATGGACTTACGAGGATCCGACTTTACGAGATTATCATAATTAATAAAAATATGACATTAAAAAAAAAAAAAAATTGTGTGTTTAAATGTTCTTCATTTCATGTGTACAGCACTTTGTTGCAGCTGTGGTCGTTTTAAATGGCTTTATAAATAAAGTATAATGGTTATTTTTATGTTTTATTTCAATTTTTAGTGTACTCCGTACTGTATTAGCAATCGCTCCCGCTACCCTGCCGCCTGACAGGCAACGAGCGGACCTACCAATCCGACATCCCGGGACCGGGAGCTGGCCGACATGCTGGAACTTTGCTGCTTGCTTTTTAGGACCGTGCGTGCGATCAGAGGTTGCCTCATACGGATAAATGAGCTGGAAACTCTCTGTGAACTTTGTGGATGTGTCTGTTGTGGAGCAACCGCCGCGATCCTCTGCGATCGCTCTAAAAAGCGTCGTGCGACAACATTAGCTCATCGGCTAAGGCTAGGCTAAATGCTAAGCGGACCCCCACCAGAACCAGACCGAACCGGCGGCCGGGAGCTCGCCTCAATGTCCGCCTAGCAGCCTAAGATGTTGGATGGACATTCAGCTAACGTGGAGAAGCAGCTCCGACAGCCTTTTTTGGATGGATGGACTCGTTAGCACGGCGCTAATGAGTGCAGGCCTAATGGCGATGGCTAACAACAGCTCACGCGGTCAGCTTGTTTTGGATGAACGAACACTGCGGAGAAACGGCTTTTCGGTAAGTTTATTAAAGTAAACTCCTTTTATGGCTTCAAATGTATGGACTTAACAAGCTAACAGTCCTTCCTCTAAACAGTTTGGACGACGTTAGAGCAGCAGAATGTATGGAGCCCCGACGTGCTCGGACGTGCTAACAGACGAGACAAGCTTGATCAGCTCAAAGTAAGAAATTATATTTTTTATTTATCTGTTTTGTAATGTACAGTACAGTATGCCGTTTCTGTGATGAAAATAACTTTTTAAAAGTACAGCTGCAGTGCACGGGTGTGCACCGCAGCGTTGGCGTCTTTTTTCCCCATTTACGAGCGCTGTTCCGGTTTTACGAGATAGCACGTGCGTTGTCGGACTTACGAGTTTTTCATCTTACGAGATACTCATTGTAACGGAACTCGCTCGTAAGTTGGGGATCACCTGTATAGAGGATCACACTCTTAAGCCTCCCTGGTAAGGTCTATTCAGGGATTCTGGAGAGGAGGGTCCGTCGGATAGTCGAACCTCGGATTCTGGAGGAGCAGTGTGGTTTTCGTCCTGGTCGTGGAACACTGGACCAGCTCTAAACTCTCAACAGGGTCCTGGAGGGCGCGTGGGAGTTTGCCCAACCAGTTTACATGTGCTTTGTGGACTTGGAAAAGGCATTTGACCGCGTCCCTCGGGAGGTTCTGTGGGAGGTACTCCGTGAGTATAATAATAATAATAATAATGTCTTTTCCTGTCATCTGCGTATGTTTCCCATACACAGACGAAATATGGGGTAATAATAATAATAATAATAATGAATTCAATTTATAACGCGCTTTTCATTAGTGAAAATCTCAAAGCGCTACACACATTGAATGCTACACACATTCATACACCAGTAGCGGCAGACTACCATGCAAGGTGCTTTCCAGTCCTACCGGGAGCAACTCGGGGTTAAGTGTCTTGCCCAAGGACACAACGACACATGGTGTGGGGAACCGGGATTCGAACCGCCAACCTTCCGATCGGGGGACGACTGCCATTACCACTACGCCACGGCCGCCCCAAGGGAGTACCAGGCCCATTGATATGGGCTGTTAGGTCCCTGTACGACTGGTGTCAGAGCTTGGTCCGCATTGCCGGCAGTAAGTCAGGCTCGTTTCCAGTGAGAGTTGGACTCCGCCAAGGTTGCCCTTTGTCACCGATTCTGTTCATAACTTTTATGGACAGAATTTCTAGGCGCAGCCAAGGTGTTGAGAGGATCCGTTTTGGTGGCCTTAGAATCGCTTCTCTGTTTTTTGCAGATGATGTGGTCCTATTGGCTTCATCAGATCGTGATCTACAGCTTTCGCTGGAGCGGTTTGCAGCCGAGTGTGATGCGGCCGGGATGAGGATCAGTTCCTCCAAATCCGAGGCCATGGTCTTGAGCCGGAAAAGGGTAGCATGCCCTCTCCGGGTCGGGGAGGAGGTCCTGCCCCAAGTGGAGGAGTTTAAGTATCTCGGGGTCTTGTTCACGAATGAGGGAAAACTGGAGCGTGAGATCGATAGGCGGATAGGTGCAGCGTCCGCAGTGAAGCGGGCGCTGTACCGGTCTGTCGTGGTGAAGAGAGAGCTGAGTCGAAAGGCAAAGCTCTCAATTTACCGATCGATCTACGTTCCCACCCTCATCTATGGTCATGAGCTTTGGGTTGTGACAGAAAGAACGAGATCTCGGATTAGGGCTGAACGATTTTGGAAAATAATCTAATTGCGATTTTTTTCCTATAAATTGCGATTGCGATTTAAAATGCGATTATTTTTACTGGTTCTGTAGTAATTCATATCACTAACGACACAACTGTTTTTTTTTTTTTTAAATCAGATAATTAATGCGCTTTTTCACGCAGAACGTTAGCTTGCTAAGCTAGCTGCTAACCGGGCACCATCAAAACAGACGCGTCACATGACCAGCTTGCGCTCTGTTTATCTCCCGCAGTCTCTGTGTCTCAGCGTCTAAGCTCAGATACACGTTTACACGAGCTAACTTACCTGAATTTATAACTTATGACTTCTGTCGAGCCTGAAGCAACAGTGTTGGAGCGCACGGTCTCCTCCTCCTCCCTGCTGTTTTGCTCGTGCAGCTGAGCTCCTGCTGCTCGGCGCGGCTCACTACCAAGTCACGTGACCAGCTCGCAGTCTCTGCGTTTCAGCCTCTAAGCTCAGATACACGTTTACACGAGCTAACTTACCTGAATTTATAACTTTTATGACTTCTGTCGAGCCTGAAGCAACTGTGTATTTATAACTTTTATGACTTCTGTCGAGCCTGAAGCAACTGTGTTGGAGCGCACAGTCTCCTCCTCCCTGCTCTGCTCTGTTTTGCTCCATTCAGAGCTGCGCGCGGCCAGAGCGGCTCACTACCAAGTCACGTGACCAGTCAAATCGCAGCCCGTGTGATTAGAGAATCGCGTTTTAACATATCGCGAGATAATCGCAAATGCGATTAATCGTTCACCCCTATCTCGGATACAAGCGGCTGAAATGAGTTTTCTCCGCAGGGTGTCTGGACTCTCCCTTAAGCCTGGAATACACCTCAGCATACATGAAGTACGCCACTGTACGTGTGCATTTTGTGCGCATGTTTTCGCTGCTATAGCTCGGCTTTTATCAACTTTCAAACGCTCGCGTTCTCGCTCCAGATCCTTGTTGTAATATGAGCAGCTGCGCGCGGAGGGGACTCAACTGAGCTCGCTGATTGGTCACTTGCTGACACGCCTACTGAAATGATCGACAGCTTTCAGTCAGCTCAGTGAAACCTCAAAAATGCATCATGAGCAGCTCGCTGAAGACCACTGCGGTGTTCTGATGCGGTGTTTCTACTATATATGTTATAAAAAGTTATCTCAGAAATAAAAATAATAACAGGGAGCACTTTTCCTGCAGCACACAGTCCACGAGGGAATATTTAAAACATTGCGCACCCAGGTAAGACCTGAATTCATTCATTTCAGTCATCGAGTGAACGGAGGAAGAAGCGGTTACTTGACTTTAGGCAAAAAAACAAAAGAAAAGGCCCGATCAACGATAAAGAAGGGTAATTTATTTCATTTGTGTAACATACAAAACAGTCCGGCGCCGGGGAAGTTTATGGTCAGACACCGCGCAAGCGTCCGTAAAAAAAAAGCTTTGCGTGTACATGCCCTGAGGGGCTACGCGGGGCTACGCTTTTGCCTTGACGTACATACGTGGCGTATAGGCGTACTCCATGTATGCTCAGGTATATATCGCCCTTTAGAGATAGGGTGAGAAGCTCGGTCATCCGGGAGGGCCTCGGGAGTAGAGCCGCTGCTTCTCCACATCTAGAGGAGCCAGTTGAGGTGGCTCGGGCATCTGGTTAGGATGCCTCCTGGACGCCTCCCTGGTGAGGTGTTCCGGGCATGTCCCACCGGGAGGAGACCCAGAGGAAGACCCAGGACACGCTGGAGGGACTATGTTTCTCGGCTGGCCTGGGAACGCCTTGGGATTCCCCCAGAGGAGCTGCTCCAAGTGGCTGGGGAGAGGGAAGTCTGGGCCTCCCTACTTAGGTTGCTACCCCCGCGACCCGACCCCGGATAAGCGGAAGAAAATGGATGGATGGATATAAAAGCTAGGGGTGGAGGGTACCATCTGTACAGGCCTTTTCAACAACAGGCCTGAGACAACTCTGAATGCTGAGCATTAAGCTACAAGACACTATGACTGACACAAGCAGGCGACACAAGTAACACTAGATAAAGAGCAAATTAAAAATCCTTTAATTTATTTTGTGTTTTTTGGCAGGACGTTTGACATCCAGCCAATAAACTCTGCACTGTGTGGATGTGCTACTGCGAGCTGTTGAAAACATCCATGTCTGTCATCAGGCTGCAGATTAAAACCAGTTTGCTCTACAGTCTGAAGACATGAAAGAAGAAAATGTGGACAACATTGAAACAGATAGTTATTTAATGATTGCTCTGATCAGACACTAACTCACAACTGCTATGTTTGGTTAAACTTGTGTTTGGGGGATCAGATCTGAGTAGGACTGGGCCATATCATAATGTTAACGATAATACCAGTAAAAAAAGCTTGCCCAGGCAAAAAAAAATGATATCATGATATGCTAATTTCTTGACGTAATACGTCAGGGCGCCCCGCCCCCGTAACAACTGAGCGCGCCGAACGACCATACCGAACTGCCCCCCCCATCCACCTGTCGGTACTGATGTAACGCTAATTAGTTGTGCGTAATATTAGCTAGCTAAAAAGTTAAAAACAAACAACGCACGTCTCAGCTTCTCTCCATTCAGCTCTAAACTGCAGGTACAGACAGCTCAACTGTCTCTCCCTCCCCCCACTCCTCTCTGAGCTGCGTGTGCAGGCTGCGTCTCCCCGGCTTTAAACTGTCGGTACAAACACGCTCAACTGTCTCTAGAGTTCCAGAGTCGGTCCACGGACCAAGAGGCAGGTGATCAGACAGATCAGTCAGAAAAATGAATCATTCCTGCATGAATAGATGAAGCGGAAACAACAACAAGCTTCAGGGTCATCACCACATATATATATATATATATATACACACATATATATATATACACATATATATATATATATATATATATATATATATACATATATATATATATATATATACACACACACAC
>JBBPBX010010811.1:15181-46602 GCA_038048925.1 Garcialebias charrua | reverse complement strand
AGAATCAACCTAACATGCATGTTTTTGGACTGTGGGAGGAAACCGGAGCACCTGGAGAAAACCCACGCATGCACGGAGAGAACATGCAAACTCCACCCAGAAAGGCCCCCGGACCGGCCGGGATGTGAACCTTGGACCTTCTCGCTGAGAGGCAGCAGCTCTACCAGTTGCGCCACCGTGCTGCCACCGATGTAAAAGATGCTGTTTTTGTATCAAAACGTTATGACGTCACATACTCCGTTGAGTTTAGATTTGTGAAAATTTACAAATTATCACTGTATCGACTCGATACAGTGATAATTTGTAAAGCAGTGGCGGAGTGGCAATTTGTAAATGAGTGTTGCCTTTGTGTTATGAGAGTAAATGTCATGAATAAATTTGACATTAAACATAATCCAAGTTGAAGTGTTGCATCATTTTCAGCATCTGCATTTAATAGCAGGTCAAACTGACAAAGACCATGCAGAATAATGTTTATTTCACAGCAGAGTCTATGTAAGTAAGTAGATCTGGGGTGGGGGTCTGCAACCTGCGGCTCTGGAGCCGCTTGTGGCTCTTTGGTCCCTCTGCCGAGGTACGAACGATTTAGGGACCTAAGAACCGTTCGCAGCTCGATCTGCCGTAGCTAGGGGGTGAAAATATCGTCCCGTTCGTAGGTCCTTATTCCGTTCGCAGCTCGCGGAAATACCGCTAACGGAGCGCCGCGCACACATTTAAGCATGTACAGTAGTGTACTGTAATGTTAAACATTGCTATTCACATTTACAGAATAAATAAAAACATATTTTCTTACTTTGAGATGGTCATAGCCGACATCTTAGGTTGCCATGCGTTGTTGTTATCAGGCCGAGCAGCGCGACGAGCAAACCACGGGAGCTGCTCGAGGCCTGTGTTAGCTCTCGAGGCCTGTGTTAGCTTCTGCTAGCCAGGCCATGAGCTGGTGTTGGAGCGGCGGTGCGGCCCAATCGGCCATCAATCTGCAGCTGCTTCTCCGCCTGAGACGTCCACAGAGCTCACAGAGCGATTCCAGATAGTAATTAATCCATATGAGGCAATCCTGATCAACAAGTCTTCCAAACCTTGCTGCCTGTAGCCGTGACTAACCCTAAGATGGCTGGCCTCCGGTGACTGGCGACCTTCTTCCTGTTATGACCGACCTTCTTCCTGTTATGACCGGAAGTTGCACAATTATTGCGCAATCATGACAAAAATGATCAGAAATGATCATTTTTTATCATAATTATTATTTATAAAGCCTTTAAAACAGGGGTGTCAAAGTCAAATACACCGAGGGCCAAAAAAACAAATTTGCTACAAGCCAAGGGCCGGACTGGTTCAATGTTTATTATAAGGAGGTGATAGAAGTTTTTTTTCTTCTTTCTGCACTCTTTTCATTCAATGTTTTTTTTAATGAATTTGTTTTATTTTGTCTCTTTTAAATGAATGAATAAATGAATTAAATAAAATATTAAATAAAGCCTCAATAAACACTTATGATCAATAACTCATGTGAATAATGCAGAATACCATCCTGATTTATGCTCAATAATCCAGGTGAATAACACAGAATAACATCCTGATTTATGCTCAATAATCCAGGTGAATAACAGAATAACACTCTGATGCATGCTCAATAATCCAGGTAAATAACACAGAATAACATCCTGAATTATGCTCAATAATCCAGGTGAATAACAGAAAAACACCCTGATGCATGCTCAATAATCCAGGTAAATAACACAGAATAACATCCTGAATTATGCTCAATAATCCAGGTGAATAACAGAATAACATCCTGATTTATGCTCAATAATCCAGGTAAATAACAGAATAACATCCTGATTTATGCTCAATAATCCAGGTAAATAACAGAATAACATCCTGATTATGCTCAATAATCCAGGTAAATAACAGAATAACATCCTGATTTATGCTCAATAATCCAGGTAAATAACAGAATAACATCCTGATGCATGATCAATAATCCAGGTAAATAACACAGAATAACATCCTGATTTATGCTCAATAATCCAGGTAAATAACAGAATAACATCCTGATGCATGATCAATAATCCAGGTAAATAACACAGAATAACATCCTGATTTATGCTCAATAATCCAGGTAAATAACAGAATAACATCCTGATGCATGATCAATAATCCAGGTAAATAACACAGAATAACATCCTGATTTATGCTCAATAATCCAGGTGAATAAAAGAATAACATCCTGATTTATGCTCAATAATCCAGGTGAATAACAGAATAACATCCTGATTTATGCTCAATAATCCAGGTAAATAACACAGAATAACATCCTGATTTATGCTCAATAATCCAGGTGAATAACAGAGTATAACATCCTGATTTATGCTCAATAATCCAGGTAAATAACACAGAATAACATCCTGATTTATGATCAATAATCCAGGTGAATAATGCAGAATAATAAACGCTTCTTTCATAACTTCTCCATCACTGAAAGACTTCTTATGTTGAGCCAGGATGCAGCTAACACGGTAGGAGGCGATCGTAGCAACCTTACCTTTTGTGCTGGGCTGAGTGAAGATCGATTGCTGTGCTGCAAGCTTGTGTTTTAGCTCCCGCATGTTCTGAGTCCATAAACAACTTTTAGGAGGGAAATCTGTCTCAAACAGTTTGTGCATCGTCTTGAAATGCCGCTCCAAGTTACACTTTTTGGGCAAGGCAACGCTCGAATTACAGATGAGGCAAATAGACTTCGAATTAGAATAAACAAAAAAATACTCCTCCTCCCACTCTGTGTGAAAATAATAAGTTTTCGTTTGCTTGTTTGCTAGTTCTGCAGCATCCATGTTTACTTCGCACCGATAGCTCCACTGCTGTCTTAAAGTCTCGTCAGTCACTGCACCCAAAACTCGCGAGACTATGTCTGTGAGAAAACAAGATGGGGAGGGCTGAGGAAAGTGTTGCTGCGCATTGGAATATCGTCACTTCTCCCACCCCCCACCTCCACCACTTCTGCCGGAGTTAGAATGAAGCTGAGCACCTCCACCACTTCAGCCGGAGTTAGAATGAAGCTTAGCAGCGGACATTTCACCTTGTTAACAGCTGAGAGCCGGCTGCCGGTGTTCTGTGGCTTGCGGGCCGGCTCTAATAGTTATTAAATATCATCCAGGGGGCCATAAATAATTGTTTTGCGGGCCGGATCTGGCCCGCGGGCCGCCACCTTGACATATGTGCTTTAAAACAACCACAGCTGCAACAAAGTGATGTACACATGAAATTAAGAACATTTAAACACAAAAAAAATAATAAAAAAATATTTTTTTTTTATATATTTTTTTTAATACAGTAATTTCATATTTTTATTAAATATGATACGTTCGTAGGTCCCGTTGTTCGTAGGTCGATGGAGTCGTAAGTGGGGGGTTACCTGTATATATTAGTCCAGACCTAATGCAGTGTGACTAGTGACATTTATTCCACCTAATGCCTTATTTGACATAACATTTTGACTATTTGGCAAACCTAGCACAGATTCAAACATTAATAAGCATGTGAAATTAAGCACAAAACATGCCAAATAGTTTCATTAAATATAAAAGTGCAGCCTTGATTAAATGGTACTGAACAGAATAATTTGTGTTCTTTTGTAATTTTATTTATAAAAAATCTAGAAAGTTCCCAAATCTTTTAGCTTTTGGTCCACAAAATTACACGTTAAGTTAATAACAGATATTTTGTGATTATTAAGAAGATAAATGCAGTACTGCTATTTACCTAAACAAATGAGAGCAATTAGCAGAAATGCTAGGGGAAAAAAAGTTTAACCAAACAAAAATATGGTTTTAGAAACCATTTCACAACATTTTATTTGATTTTTGGAGAACATTTCAAGATCTCTCACTTGGTGTTTATGAACTGTGAGGTCCTGACCCAGTTGGAAACCACAGATCCAACCATTTATGACTTAAAACAATGAGCACAACTTATCCCAGTTTCACAAGAAAATGTTGAGGCCTCAATAATAAAACTTTAATACAACAATCCTACAATTTGGTTAAGTTTAAGGTATATTTGTTATCAATATTACCATCCAATTTTGTAATTTATTAGTGATAAAAACACAAACTTTTTTTAGGCATCTGCTCAAATAAATAGAAAATTAACATTGTATAATGTGTAAATAAATTCTTATTCCTTGGAGATGTTAAAATATCTAATGTAACTTGCAATAATAAATCCTATCCCTGTGCAACTATCTTAATCATATGCCTTTACTTTGCCTATGTGTAATGAAGCTGAAAAATGGGGAAATACAAGATAATGTGAAGTTTTTTTTCCTGGTTACATGAACTTTAGTTTTATGATCTCATGCATGACTCCATCAGATTTTCAACCTGGAATTAAATAAATCAGCAGTG
Organism: Garcialebias charrua; assembly: GCA_038048925.1. Classification (NCBI taxonomy): domain Eukaryota; kingdom Metazoa; phylum Chordata; class Actinopteri; order Cyprinodontiformes; family Rivulidae; genus Garcialebias; species Garcialebias charrua. The sequence goes on along the minus strand of JBBPBX010010811.1, from coordinate 42,196 downwards.
CATAGCGTAACATTATTATAACTAAACGAATCAGGCGACTAACACTGACCATGGCTAGACATTGCACTTGAACATGAGTGCCACCATGTTAGCTATGCAATAATTCTCAGTCGGGTCATCTGGACAGTTTCTTTTCAAATCAACTCCAATATATATATATTTTACTAAATGTGACCTGTTCTCTGTCCAGATCCCTCCTGTGTGTTTTCACACCGAGCTCCACATCAGTAAAGTTGCCGCCCTTTCACTTTTTATCTCTCGTTACCAGATGGTGTCAAAGTCAAAAATGTGCTGCTTTTCCACAGCACCTCACCCTCATAAACAGCCAGTTTACAACTGTTTGGGGTAGTCGCTGACACGAGTACACACATGTCATCCAGCACCATTAAAACGCAGTCCAGACCCACCACACACGTGCATGCACACACACACATACACACACAGGCGGCATGGTGAGCTGTCTGCCAACTGGATTAAATCCCAGAATTAGGTATAAATGACAACTTTGTTAGATTTTTTAAAATGAAAAAATATTTTCTTTAGTTTTATTGTGCACTTTTGCCTCTAAAGACCATTTTACTGTTTCCTTTATGTTTTGGCTGTGTCATAGCTCTCTAACAAATAGTAAATAAATTAACCAAGTAAAGTTCTCTTTAATTTGATAGAAAACATCAATCAAATCAAAATATTCCATAATTCTGCACACACACACACACACACACACACAAATCATCATGTGGTCAACAGATTGGCTTATTACTACAAATCCCAGAATTCAAATGAAAGAAACCCTGACATTATTGAAAATATAACAGAAGAGCAATTCGGAAATCCACATTTTATCCCAGTTTAGGTTATAAATATATATTTACAACCTCAACTACAACTCAGACAGAGCCTACAAGCATTCCAGAAAGATAAGACGTAAATAGTATTTGTAAAGTGTCCTCAGTATACCACATCTCTCCCTAAAGAATGATAAAAAGAGGATAAAGCTGTCATCCACTTCAGATAACTAACTGCCGGTTGCGTTGTTGAGTTAAAAAGCACCTAAATATGTACATTTTTCTGCTCTCGTATGCTCAGAGGCTCCAGTCTGTGTTCTCCAAAGACATATTTCATATAACCCAGACTCCTCTCAGTTGTCACAACAGCTTGCTGTGATTTATTGAAAGCATTGAACTCTTCACCCCTGACCCCATTCAAACCCAGCAGTATTTCCTTATCCACCTGGAACGGGCCCTTTATGCGTCTGCCCAGGGGCCAAGCTTTCCTTTGGACCAGAAATACTCCACTCTATATGAAAAGGAGAAAAATGGAAAATTATATCTCTAGCTCGTGAGCCGCGGCACATCTATTGATGATTTAAAAAGATAATTGTTTTGAAGGAGTTGTCCCCTTTCATTTGGAGGCTGAGACATAGAGACGATGCATGCGCTGCCCAGAGGGGATGAAGACATGAAGAGACAGAAGAAAACACAACTTGCATGATTTGCAGTTCCCTCAGTCATCTTTTCTCTCTTGCTGTGCAGTTATTGAATATGTTTTTTTGGTTTTACTGCAGCAGGGAGTGTTTTGGTTCTCTGTGTGAGTGAGCTTGAGTTACTGACTAGAACCTTTACTGTCACAGAGAGACATTTATTTAAGGGCATCATGAAACACTGGTTTAAGTTTTGAAAATCAAACTTTTTATTAAATATATGCATGTCAGACCATTTCATGAACCAGTAAATGTTGGATAATTTAACTATCCTACCTTCAACTCATTAAATAATTAAGCCACGCAAGGAAACTAGAAGATCTTTATCAACCCAGGTTTAATCTTGCAAGAGGAGCAGCATTGAAATACAAGCATCAAGATGTTACATGGTGCTTCGTCTCAAAGGTCTGCTCACAGGCAGTATAAAGAAACGTCTTTTTATAACAGACAGAAACCGTGTTTCCATCTATTTTCAATTCTAATTTTGAGCGAATTTTTCAAAATTTGCAAAAATGTAAATAAAAATCAATACGAATCAGAAGTGTTTCCATCAGCTGGCGTGAAGCGAATCCACAAGGTCACGCAAAGCGGCATTACGTCAGACGTCAGCGTTACGCATGTCTACAGTAAACAGGAAGTAGCTGTTGAAAACAGGAACCGAACCACATATCTCGGCAAAATGGAGAGAATATTTCAGGAATGTGTTGCTATCGGGTAAGTTGTATTTATTCTGTCATGCCAACTAGTTTTAGCGATGTTACAGCGGAAAAGCTGATCAGTCACATGACGTGAATGTTCGCTACGTCAGAACTGCGTCGGCAAATCTGTTTCCATCTCTCGTTTTGCGCATCAGCTCTGTTTCGAAAAACCCCAAAACCACCTCAAGCGAGCGTATCAACTTTTTTGCGAATTAGAGGAAGTTAATTCGAATCGTGCTGTTTCCATTCACCTTTTCTGATGCGATACTTCAAAATGTGCATCAAGAAGCCTTGATGGAAACACGGCTAGAGGTGAGGTCAAGACAACCTCTCAAGACAGCTCTGCTTTCCAACTTAGGACCTTGAAGTTTATCAGGTGTGCAGGCTCTGTGGTCTTGCAGGTTCCACTTTGCAAACACAAAAAAATTGTAACACACACATGGTTCTATAACATTTGACATTAGTACAGTAGGTGAAAAACATCCATGACCTTTACATCCCCCATCGTTTCCCCCTGTTCATGGATCTGATCAATAACTCTTGCAAGTTAGGATGCTTATGCATGCAGTGGAAAACCCGCCCAGGGCAAACAGTCCAATCAGATGGGAAAACACCAGCATCACTTCACGCCTCTTATGACAATGGCCTTAATTAACGGTGCATTCAGCATCCTCCCTGTAATAAAAGATTTTGGATAAACTGATACACGTATACTTTTCAAAAACTCTAAAGTTGCAAAATTTCACATTGCCTTTGAACAAGTTTTGAACACCTTAAGGTTATTTTTAGAAAAAAATTATTCATACTTCCAACTTTTGCTACATTATTTTGCCTGTTGAATATTTATGAAATCTTAGATTTATTTACTAAAAAAGAACATAATTTTTTACTTGAAAGCTATGCTCAAGAAACTTTTTTTTCTTCTTTTTTTCCAAAATGATCATTTAGGGAAATTTGATGGTGATGTATAGTTTAATACACATATCCAATTTTACCTCAAAAATAGTGTTTTTTTTTTAAATAATTTTTTTAAAGCTTTTTTTAAATGCTAAAATGTGTTTTCTGCACATTGTAGTAGGTAACATGTGGCTTACAACAGAAGGAAAATAGAATTTTGAAAAGGGTTGGCTTTCATTCTTTTAAGTTTGTTAACTATTAATGTGTAAATTATAGAACAACCTTTCAACATTGATTGTGTTTTCATCAGAGCCAGAATCTGAGTATAATTTATTAATTTTCCACATTCAAAGAATAAAGACTGATAAACTTCTAACATTTTGAATTTAGTTAACTCCAAATGTCAATCAGTTATATATTTGTACATTTTCTGAGAGTTTCATAAATTAAAATGCTTTTTTATGGCAGCAGCGATAATCTTCTTACTCAGAAAATTACCGTACAGTGAGGTTTCTAAATCTTGTTAGATGTAGATGTCACAAACACTCATTAGGAAATGAGAGACTATAAAGAAAAAGAAACTTTGCTCATGTTTTAGATTTCAAACAGTTTCTACAGTTCTAGTAAGCGTTTTGCCATTTAACTTGAAAAAAGGTGGAGAAAATAAAAAATTGGCTCGGAAAAATAAATCCACAGTTCTGTTGTTTGTTCAACACACCTCAGTTGTTTATGGGACAAATAGAAAAAACAAATATATTTGACCAAAGTAATCATGTTATAGCAAAATCTGTGTGGAAAAAGACAATCTGTCTGACAGTCAAAACAGTCAGTAGAAATTTACAAGACTCAATCTTGTGGATCTGTTTTTACTTTAAGGTTTGACCTAAAACAAAGATGACATGCAGGCCGTGAGGGACAACACGATCTTCTGTAGATTACTCACACTAAAAAGGCACGAAATTACACTCGAAGCCACATGTTTTGAATGGAAGCACAGTGTGGAATGCTTTTCTTAAATGTGAGAGGGATTCCGAATCTTTTCCTTTTTCCTGGATGGGGACAGTTGAAAAGATGAGTGGGAACTCACAGCAGAAGCCAAGCCTTGCAGAGGTTTTTGTGTTATTTTAGATGAAACTCTTCTTCAAAACAACTGCAAGAATAAAATGAAATATGAACTTCTGTCAGAGCTTTTGTATACTAGCTCGATAACAGTACAGTATTTATAGTCAAATATCCAGTGAAAGACATTCTACTCTTGAAGTAAGTGTGACATCACAGCATATATCAGTTAGCAGACAAACTTGATGCCATAACACCAAAGTTCATGCTCGGTAATCCAGGTATAAAATACAACAATGTTCAGTCAGATCATCTGGACAGTTTCTTTTTTTTTGCTGGATACATTTCTTCCTTCATCTAAAGGACTTCCTCAAAATGAACTTATTAGATTATGGTATTAAAATAATATATATTACACATGTGGTGAAGAAACATATGAATAATATAATAAAGAAAGCAGATTCCTAACAGAAAACGTTTAAAGAAAATTGAGTCAGAATAGGAATATGGCATCAACCCAACAGTGTTCAGTCAGGTCATTTGGACGGTTTATTTTTTTGCGATAGACGTTACGTCATTCATTCAAAGGACTTCCTCAATCTGAGAAGCCACCAAAACAAAACTGATTCCCACAAACAGCACTCCATAGTGGGAAATAAAACAGTTTTCTGGTGCTAAGAAGGCCCCTGAGGCCCACCCTCTCCCTTGTCATCTCCTCTGAGACAGTCATGCCAAAGTGGTTCAAAACACAAAATTTCATTTTCATTAATCCTGGTGTAAAATCCAACAATGTTCAGCGAGGGAGAGAGCGGTCCTCTGAGAAGAGGGCGGGCCCCAAAGACCATCTTAACATCAGCAAATTGGTTTCCCCCCCCCCCCACACTTTGGAGTGTGCTGTTTGTGGGAATCAGTTTTGTTTGGTAGCTTCTCGGATTGAGGAAGTACCGGTACTTTGGATGAAGAACAAAATGTCTCGGTAAAAAAAAAAAAAGAAACCATCCAGATGACTTGACTGAACAATAATGAGTTGATGCCATAACTCTATTCTGACTCAATTTCCTTTAAACATTTCCTATTTGGAATATTCTGTTTTTATTATATTGTTCATATGTTTCTTCACCACATGTGTAATACTGCATATATCATTTTAATACCATAATCTAATAAGTTCATTTTTATCTTGTGAACCCATCGAACAAAGAAATACACAAGCTACACTGCCTGGACAAAAAAAATTTGCCACCAAAAAAATGTTAACGTACACACTAAGATTTTGTTGGACCATGTTTAGCTTTGATTACGGCATGCATTCACTGTGGCATTGTTTCGATAAACTTCTACAATGTCACAAGGTCTATTTCCATCCAGTATTATATTAATTTTTCACCAGGATCTTGCATTGATGACTAGGCTCTAGGCATGATGGGTGCATCACTTCACCTGCCTCTCTTCTTAAACTGATGCACCCATCACTCTGGAACAGGGTAAATCTGGACTCATCAGACCATATGACCCTCTTCCATTGCTCCAGAGTCCAATCTTTATGCTCCCTAGCAAACTGAAGTCTTTGTTTTCCAGTTAGCCTCACTGATAAGTGGTTTTCTTAAGGCTACACAGCTGTTCAGTCCCAATCCCTTGAGTTCCCGTCGCATTGTGCGTGTGGAAATGCTTGTACTTTCACTATTAAACATAGCCCTGAGTGCTGCTGATGTTTTTCTTCTATTTGATTTCACCAAACGTTTAAGTGATCGCCAATCACGATCATTTAGGATTTTTTTCTGGCCACGTTTCTTCCTCAAAGACGATGGGTCCCCACTATCCTGCTAGGTTTTAGTAATACGTTGGACATTTCTTAACCCAATTTTAGTAATTTCTACACTCTCCTTAGATGTTTTCTCTGCTTGATGCATGCCAAAGATTTGAACCTTCTCAAACAGACTTGACATCTTTTCCACGACCACACGATGTGTCTTTCGACATGGTTGTTTAAGAAATGATTGCACCAGTTGGAATAACTTGTTGTAGCTGAAAGATAATCGCCCATGCAGTAATTATCCAATAGGAGGCTCGTACCTATTTGCTTAGTTAAATCCAGGTGGACACTTTTTTTTGGCCAGTCATTGTATGTTTCTTCACCACATGTGTAATTTATATATTATTTTCAAACCATAATCTAATAAATTAATTTTTCTATCTTGAGAACCCATCAAACAAATATTTGACAGGTTTTATATGGCAGCTAAATCATACAAATATGCAAGCTATTTTTAAGTCTAAAAATAGCAGTAGACATAAGCAAAGATAAGAGAAAAATAAACCTCTGGAAAACGCCAAAAAAGGTTATGTTTAGTAGAAATCATGCAGCTAATCACTCATATACAGGTATCTCCCAGTTTTGTTCAGACAGAAACATATAACTGGATGTTGAAGGTGTGAGCTAAAATTGATGGCAATGTGATATGAAACAAGTGCAGAAAAGTTAATTTTGAACTTTATTCTGAGATCTGTTCTGTTACAAAAGTAAGGCCCATGTACAAAATAAAAACCAACAACTTTGCACAAAAACAGAACAAACACAATGGGAAATGAATAGCATTCCTTGAATAAATGCACAGTTGCTGTGCTCACCATCTTAAATGAAGTTAATTCCAAAGTTTAATCATTTGTAGATGAATGTCCAATTATTACTTTTTGGAAGCTTCATTCAAGTTTGTTTATACTGGTTCACAAGACGTTTAATTAACAAATACCAAGGTCTTCTCTAACAGTTAACACCAAAGTTTTAAAGAAATGTCATGTGTGATCTGTTAGTGTTCACAGTACTGTATGTGTTGGGGTGACTCTTATCTACTACCATGTCAAACTTTAACTCAATATTTACAGAACTGACTGAGTTAGAGTCTTTTTGCGTCGGCTGAGACTAATCGCCTGCTAATTGGTGATACGGTATACCGGTATGCAGTTTGGAGAGCTTCTTCAAAATCCATTCAGTGGTTCATGAGAGATTTTTCTTAACAGACGGACAAATAGATGGGCATGCACTTACATGTTCCCTTGCCATTCATAGCTGTAGGGGATAATTACGGATTAGCATAATTAGATATCCTTACTAACCACAATTAAGGTAATGGTTTCAAAAGAGAACTGTTCATTCACAAGGTCAGCTCTATGGCTTTTATACCTTACAAATTATTTTAATGAATACAACGAGAATAATGCTGACAACACCTACTTAGATTTTTCCTTAAGTTAAAATAAAGTCAGTCATGTTTGCAGAACATGACAATAAAATGATTGTACTTGAGAAAAACCCAATGATCTGATAAGTGCTGGAAAAGAACCGGCCTTTTTATAGTACGCCAGAGCTAATTTGGAAGGTTTTACTTAAATGTTTCCTCTTCGTGCTGCTTACAAATACTAACTCTAATGTTCCAGGCAGGTAGGTGATTAAAGACACCCTCCACCCCTTGCCCAGCCCTTCCATTTCAAATCACTTCTACATCTTGTTGCGCTTGCTTTTGCAGTCATAATTGCACAGTTTTGTGAAGCAAAACAGTCCGTTCGTCGTCAGTAGCTTTCCGAGCTGGCAGTGCTCCATTTTATTTTGTCCGAACTGATTAAGAAAAAAATTCAAACTTATTTTTTGTTTTGTTTGTGATTACTGTGAGTGAGCTGGTGTGTACTCAGTCACCATAATTTCTTGGCTAAAAAGCAAACGTGCAGGAGTGTGCAGAGAGCGTGGAGAGACTACTGCAGGCTGACAGACACGTAATCCCTACACGGCTCCAAAGTGCCGTGCGCCACCACAACTCCTGAGTGAGGGTTTATTTAAAAAACAACCTCACACCACAGACCTCTTATGCGTCCTGTTTCTCATTTATCCCCAGCGCAATTCTCAAAGCGGCCGTTTGCGCCACATCAGCTCAAGCTCTTAACACTTAAGCACCTTTGTACACCCATAATAAACATAGTAAAGCATTTTTTTGGTTTGTATAATAATCCACAGCAAGAAAAAAGTAAATCCAAAAGGAAAATACCTTTTTTATTGTTTAGAATAAACGTTTTATTTCCCTTTTTAAGTCTACATAATACTGTCAACATGTAAGCTATCTATCCCACAGGCCGGACTGTACGAACGAAACCGTTTGGATTTTATCAACAGAATGAATGTGGTGTTCTTTCACTCTAGACAATATTTTATTGGCTGTAGATTTAGAGATTCAAGGTTTAAAAAGGGTGAAAAAGCTGCTTGCCAAACAGAAAAACCTCTTTAAGCTGTCAAAGTTTTTTTTTTCAAAGCAGACTTTTCACAACAGCAAGATACAATCTACATGATCCTAATAGCTCCTTTCAATTTCAAACAGAAAAAACAACATGCTGTTATTGTCATTTATCAAAGTTTGGCATCTTGCGACTTAACATTCCTGAGTTGTTTTGCTTTTCCCTTTTGTCTCAACTTGTGTGTGTTCTTTTATTCTTTTTTTTTGCTTAACTTCAGACATCTGCGCTGGTTTTACTCTTCCTGCATTCAATGGAATTGTCTTTAGCTATTTATTTGAGAGAACATGCACCCAGGAAAGGTCCTCAGCTAGGATTTGATCCGGCGACCTTCTTGCTGAGGCAGCTGCACCACTGTGCCGTCTCCACTAAATAAAAAAGGCCTATTATTTGCATTCCAGTACTGAACTATGGAGTAACACCATGGCAGAGAAGAGGCAGATGTTGTTTTTTTGTTGTTGGTTTTGTTAAGTTGTTGATTTGTGATTTAAAAATTAATAATCACTATACAGTAGTCCCTCGTTTATCGTGGCAGATTCGTACCCTGAAGATAAGTGATAAGTGAAAAACTGCGACTTAAGAATAGTAGTACAAGTAGAAAGTAGTTTATTTTATTATTTATATATATATATATAAATATTTATATATATATAAATATTTATATATATATATATATATAAATATATATATATATATATTTTTTAAAAATAAAAATGCCATGCCGATCATGCGGCTCTTCCATCAATCAGCCAATTATGTGTCATGTCCAAGCTTATTTTGAAAAACGGCAATAGAGCAAATCCACGATACACAAACCGCGAAGTAGCGAGGGACTACTTACCGTATTTTTCCGGTGAAAAGTCGCACCGCCCTATATGTTGCATTAGTCCAATTATGTCCAATAAAGTGAAAAAATCCATAAACGTGTCGCACCTCCGTATATGTCACATCTATTATGCGTCACCGCCACATGAGCGAGCGAGCACGGAAGGACTTTACAAGATTAACACAGTAAAAACAATTATTTGTTTGCTGAAAATTATAGCAAAGATGTGTCTGAGCTTAACCTTTCCTTAATAAATTCATGTAATGATCAAATCAGCTGGATTTGAAAAAGTAGTTTCGCTACGTGCACGCACGCAGGGGTGGGACGGCTTCATTTCTTTAAAATTTAGCAAGACAAACGCTTAAAAAAATTGTTAGCTGACATTATAGCAAACATGTTCCCGAGCTTAACCGTTCCTTAATAAATTCACGAAATGGTCAAATCTGCTGGATTTAAATTGTTTCGCTTTGACGTCTTCCAAACGGTCGCGAAAATAAATTATAAATAAATCGAATTTTAGCTCGAACATCTCCTACAGCTAATAGGTGGTAAATGTCCATCCAGTGATTCTGTAAGTTTCATCAAAATCTGTTGTGTGGTTCTTGAGCTATTTTGCTAACAAACACTAGTTCAGACCTACCTCCAGAGTTCAGGAGGAGGCCGGGCTGCGACAGAGTGAGTCCGAGCAGAGGAGGCTTTTTTCAGACACATGAGCTGGGAACGGTCGGTGAAAGTGGTACTGCTCCAGTTTTTTTCGTCAGAATGAATGGAAAAGGCCAAAAATTGGTCTAAAAATATGGGGAAAATCCATAAATATGTCGCTTCGCCCCATAAGTCGCAGGACATGAAAATTAGTAAAAAAAACAACTGTGACTTATAGGCCGGAAAATATGGTACTGTATAAAGTGGTGGCACAGACGTTATAGAAGACAAGCCTGAGATCGGAAGGTCACCGGTTTGACCTCCCAGACTGACATCATAAAAAAATTGTGGGAGGAAAATTTGAAACACCTGTCTCCATCCTCTGTTTACCCCATTCTGAGCCCTTGAACAAGGCCCTTAACCCCAACCATCTTCTTCCTCGGGCACCTGACATGGCAGTTCAGCTCCACACAGAGGGCTGTGGTAGCTCAGTGGTCTGCGGTTGAGTCAGGAAAAACATCCTGTGTAAAAACAATTGCTAAGTCTCCGTGTGTGTGTGTGTGCGTTTATGTGTGCGTATGTGTAAGTGTAGTGACCCCAGAAGAAGGGAGCAACAGAAATGGGAAGAAAAATTTTAATAAAAATGATATATACACAGTTTATGTACTGTATATACTGTACTGTACAGTATATGGTTTAATTAACACATTTAATATAGTTGGTTAGTCAAAGTTCATGCTCAATAATCCAGGTAAAAAAAAAATCCAACAAAGTTCCGTCAGGTCATCTTGACTGTTTCTTTTTTTGTTGAGACATTTCGTCCTTCATCCAAAGGACTTCATCAGTCTGAGGAGCCACAACAAACTCAGTCTCACAAGCAGCACACTCACATAGTGGGCCATAGTGAACCACTTTGGCTATGGCTGCCTCAGAGGAGCCGTTGAGGGAGAGTGCGGGCCCCAGAAACAATCTTCTCACCAGCAAACTGGTTAGTCCACTATGTGAGTGTGCTGCTTGTGGGACTGAGTTTGTTGTGGCTCCTCGGGCTGATGAAGTCAAAGCCAACTTTATTGTCAGAACTGCAATATGTACAGGACATACACAGGACCGAAATTGCGTTTCTCTCAGTCCCTCGGTGCAACAGTAACCATCTAAACACTAAACACTAAAACATTTAATAAACATAAGCATAAAATAGTAAAAGTGTAACACTGTCCTGAGTTTTTTCATAATAGTATAAAAGTATGAAAATTTACACCAACACTGAAACACCAAACACCCCTAAAACACCAAACACCCAATGAACATAAGCATAAAATGAAATAATAAAAGTGTAATACTGTCCTGAGTTTTTGCATAGTAGTATAAAAAGTATAAAAAGTATATCTATAAAATAAACTGAAGGTTCTAGCATTGACATTTGCAAAGAGTGGCACAGCAGCATATAAGTTAATGTACACAGTATATGTATGAGGTATTTGATGTTGGTATATAGGCAAAGTGGCATATGCAGTGAGGCACATAAGGCACATTTGGCATCCTTAGATAAGGCTAGTCAGAGAATGCTGTATATGTATCTGCAGTAGTGTAGATAAAAGTAGTGTAAATGTAAACAGTAGTAATAAATGTAAAGCAGTAGTAATAAATGTAAACCGTATTAATAAATGTAAACAGTGAATGTAAACAGTAGTATGACTATAGGCAGTAATGTAATACAAACATTAGTGCAAATATGAGAAGTAGTGCAAACTGAATGAGCACATGACCGAGAGTTTAGTGAATAACCCGTTTGATGACACATAGTCCTTTGGATGAAGGACGAAACATCTCAACAAAAAAAAAACGTCTAGATGAGCTGACTTAACGTTGTTGGATGTTTTTTTGGCATATTTTATCAGCTTTAATTTATCATCATTTTTTTTTTTTTACATACAACAATTCTAAAACATTGTGTAATGAGTTTTGCTTTGATCCAGTGTATATTCTGCAGAACCATATCTGTAGTTTTATGCAGCCCTATAAGTAAGTAAAGTTTATTTCTAGAGCGCTTATCACAGACATAAACTCACAAAGCGCTGTACAATAAAAATCAACGCTAAAAGTATACAAAGAATAAAACAAGCATTAAAACTACTAATATAAATCGATAAAAAATACAATAAAATCATGACATTCATGGTTTCAGCTTCTGTCTTTGCTACTGTTGCATAGCAGTAAGATCAAAATGACAACATACACATTTCAAAGTTATATCAGCTTTAATGAATTCATGGCATCAATATTGACTTTAAAACTATTCCCATGGCCTATTTAGTGGTACAGACTTTTGGTGCCTGTAGTCATGCATGTATTAACATTAAGACAGTCCCAAGACCAAGTTAGCGTCTTTGCACATGTGGAAAATAAAATAACATTATATGCTTCATTGCAAAAATTAAATTGCTGTTTTTGTGTCTATCAAACATTCAAAACATCTTTGCTCCATTTTTGTTTTGTCTTTGCTCTTGGCCATTTTAAAATGAAAAGTCGATTTTCTGTTTGGGCAGCTTTTTGCTTGAGGGCCCATAAAATTTAAAACCATTTGCTGTACGACAACAAAAACTTTTAATACGTATTTGTGATTAATCATTTTGGCACATGTGATCCAATGGTATGCGCAGCAAGCATGTTGATAGCATTGTATTGATTGTTGCCAAATGTTGCATATCATGACTTTGCAGAAAAAACATGGTGTTCGAGATTTGGTTTTAAAATTTGAAGCTAGCTTGACGGTCAGCTTGCCGTGTGTAAATATTTAAGTTAATACATAATTTAATGTGTTTTATGTGTTTAAAACGTTACAACTATTTCTCCAATTATAATCATTTTTAGCTACTGCAGACATGGATGCTAATAAAGTAAATGGTGATATAGGTAAGGAAAAGTCTTACCATGTGTAAAAAATACTATTTTGAAATGTGCTGTTTAAAACTAAAATTTAAAACAGTAGTGCCTACATGGAAAATAAAGTAAATGTAAATTTGGCTAAGAGGGTTGAAATAAAATAACTTAAGTAAAAAAAAAGAAGATCTAATTAAGCAAAGCGTTGTCATCTACTGTATTCTTTAAATTACTTTTTTTAAACTTAAAGACAAAATAATGTTATTTCAAGTTTAAAAGGATAAGTAAACCTTGTATGAGTTAATATGGATTTATTATTGTGTACAAAATTTAACACTGGTTGAAGGTGGGTCTTTTTGGTTGTCAGTTTGTGTATTTATGTAAAATAACTTTTCTTTTTATATTATTTTGAAATTAACAAGTAAAATATGTATACTGTACCGGTACTTTTATTCTGGCTTTTGGCTTCTTGAAAATACCAGAACAATGATATGTCTAAATTTGCTTTAAAATCAATACCACAAACTAGCAAAGCATAGCATGATCATATACTACATTATACTGTACACTTCAGACTAAAGTACCGTATGTGGCCACACCCGACCTTCACATCACCAAGCCTTCATTCTAACAGCCGTCACTCTTCTTGAACGGTTCCAGCACAGAAAGACACTGATGACCTTGGCCACACTGCTGTACATGCAGGATCAAATAATAATAATAATAATAATAATAATAATGAATTTAATTTATAACGCACTTTTCATTAATGAAAATCTCAAAGTGCTACAAAGTGCAACAAAATTAAAGGTCAAATAAAACAAGTGATAAAACAAGTAAAATCAATAACAGTATTAACTAATATCAAAGATAGAATCATGAGGAGGCAGAGTAGGCTTGCTTAAAAAGAAAGGTCTTCAACCCGCTCTTAAAGTCAACCAGTGACTGTGGAGCTCTCAGGCAGTCAGGAAGAGAGTTCCATAGGTGGGGGGCAGCCACACTGAAAGCCCGGTCTCCCATGGTCCTTAATTTGGTTCTCGGAATGTGAAGGAGATTACCGTTCTGTGACCGCAGAGACCGGGTGGATGAATATGGAACAAGAATGTCCTTTAGATAATCTGGTGAAGTTCCGTGTAAGCATTGATGTGTAATGAGAGCAGTTTTGTACTGAATTCTGTAGGCGACAGGAAGCCAATGAAGGTTATGGAGAATGGGCGTAATATGTTCAAATTTACGAACTCTCAACAAAATCCTTGCTGCACTGTTTTGAATATATTGAAGCTTCTGAAGGTATTTACCAGGGATTCCAATAAACAGGGAGTTGCAGTAGTCGAGCCTGGAGGAGACAAAAGCATGGACGAGCTTCTCAGCATCAGAAAAAGTTAGGGATGGGCGAAGTCTGGAGATGTTTCGAAGATGGAAGAAGCAAGTTTTAAACAGAAGCTTAATGTGATTTTCAAATGTAAGATGAGAGTCCATTTTTATTCCAAGATTTGTGGATGTCTTGTCCAGAAAAGGAAATTGTTGTTATAGTTGATGTTTGTACCTGGTGAGGGGTGCCAATCAGTATGGCCTCAGTCTTGGAGCAGTTTAATTGAAGAAAGTTCTGATTCATCCATGCCCTTATTTCCTCCAGGCAGGTAGAGAGGGCAGTGAGTGAAGATGGAGATGACAATGGGGAAGATGAGGATGCTCCAGTCCTGATGTAAAGCTGTGTATCGTCGGCATAGCAGTGAAAAGAAATGTTGAACTGATTAATAATTTGACCTAAAGGCAGCATGTAAAGGGAAAACAGCAGGGGCCCCAGAACTGACCCCTGAGGGACACCACAGGAGACACAGACTGTCTGGGACGTGGCGTTGCCAAGACTAACACATTCCAGCCTATTGGAGAGGAAAGATTTGAACCAGTCCAGGACAGTGTCACAGAGACCGACCTCCACATGAAGACGGTGGAGGAGGATACTATGGTCCACAGTGTCGAAGGCTGCAGTGAGGTCAAGGAGGACAAGGATGGAGGGAGAACCAGTGTCGGCAGCCATAAGGACATCATTGGTAACTCTCAGCAATGCAGTCTCAGTACTGTGAGCTGCTCTGAATCCAGACTGGAACTTCTCATACAGGGAGTGTTGCTGTAGGTGGTCCTGCAGCTGAGCAGCAACTGCTTTTTCCAGCACTTTAGACAGAAAAGGGAGGTGTGAAATTGGGCGGTAATTAGAAAAAATGTCGGGATCCAAATTAGATTTCTTCAGAAGAGGCCTAATGATGGCAGTTTTTAGAGGCAGTGGAACATGACCAGATTGTAGAGACTTATTTATTATTTGTGTGATTAATGGGCTTATTGCAGAGTGATTGGATTTTATGAGAGACGAGGGGAAGGGATCCAGGGCGCAGGATGAAGGCTTCATTTTCTTGATGAAGGCCTCCACCTCACTTTGAACAACTTCATCAAAGCTGCTCAGGGTCCCAGAATGCAGAAGGGTAGATGGCACACTAAGATCAGGGAGGTTGTGGAGCTGAGATCTGATAGTGTCAACTTTGTTTTTAAATGACGAAAGGAACAGGTCGCATTTTTGAGCAGAGTCTTCAGGAGTTTGTTTAATGGGATTAAGCAGACAAGTTATTGTGGAGAATCAGCCAATTCAGCCATCTCTGAGAGAGAAAAGAACTCAAACACATGGTTCATGTGCAGCTAACATTGTCAGCCATGGTGGTTAAACGTATTCATAGATCTAGACCAAAAATCCCAACACTTTCCACAAAATGTCAGTTTTTCTGAGAAAATTTGACTCTTAATCTTCATTGTAGTTCATCTCAAAGGTGCTGGACGTGGTAACATTAGGGCTATGTACAAGCCAATTAAGTTATTCTATCTTCTCATCAAACCAGTTTTTTTATAATCCTTCCTTTGTATGCAGAGGCACAGTTTTGGAATCAAAAAGGGCCTCCTCCAAAGCATTGCCACAATGTTGGAAGCATACCGTTGTCCAAGATTACTGATCACTCAAGTTTGAGGCCTAAGCCCAAATCCTGATTGAAATAAATTAATCCAATGATTTTGTCATGTGTAGAAAACACTTTTGTCCATATCAATTAAATCAATTTCAGTTTATTTATATAGCGCCAAGTCAACATAAGTCACTGCATGTACTATACTTAGTTTATTTTAGCTCACTCCCAATAGAAAGAATGATAATTAATGAAAAGCTCTATTTAAATTTGCACTCAAATAGCTTGTCAGTATTTTATTATATTGACTTTTATTTGAGACTAATTTTTCACAAACCTGTTTTCAGAGCAGAAAGGCTCTGAACATTGATTAGCGGTGAGGTATAAATTGAATTTTAGGAGGAATGTTATGTCTGTTAAGGACAGAGCGTTTTCAGACTAAACCATGGATAGGAAAAAGTGTCTCGTAAGCAGAGCCTGTATTTCCAGACACAGCTGGCATTTATTTGAAAAACTCTGGAAAAGCTGTGTTGTATTTAAGTGAATGAATAAAGCTTTCTTTTCCTTTTATTTTTCTTTGTCATGACTGTTGTATTAATGGATGGCTGAGCCTCCTTGACAGTTGAAGACATTGAGGTTTTACTTGAATTTTAGCAGCCAATATTGTGATTTTTCCAGTAAGATATTTTGCTGGTTAGTTATGTCATCCATGTCAGATCAAAGAAGTTTTTCCTTCTTTTTTTATTTTGACAATAGTTTAAATGGCCTAGTTTGAGCTCCTTCTAGGTTTCAACACACTATAATTTATATAAACAATAAGTTTAGCTCCTAAAACCATTGCATGGTCAAATATCATAGTTTTCAAAATAGTATTCATATGAAAATGTGGACACTATCTGGTTATCATTCTCTGCACAGTGGAGGTGATTACGAACTGCTGAGACCAGTTCACCAGTAGGACAAATTTGCACATGAACAATAAGAAAAAGCTGTATTGTCAGAAATACTTTGTACTTCAGTGCTGATGACTATAGTGTTTATTTATCCAACATGCTGTAATGTTATGAGAACTGCTGCTTTAGCCCTGGTTACAAGCTGTAATGTAAATACTGAAGCGTATGGCAAATGAACACTATTTAAAGCTTACCATATGTTCTAATAATCTGAGCCCTTGATTGTGGAGGTTTTATGTCTTCTTAGAGACAAATACCACTGTGGTTCTCATCTGGTTATGTACTGTATTTTCTGCCTTTTAAGTCGCAGATTTTGGCATAATTGCAAGTTGCCATGCAACTTGCCAAAGCGACATATTTATGGATTTTTCCCCATATTTATAAACCAATTTTTGGCTGAGATATGAGCGTTTTCATTCATTCTGGCTGAAAAAAAAGAGATCAGTACCAGTTTCAGCCATTTGATTGCAGCAGTTAGTAGTAGCAGTAAGGCATGCCATTGAATCATGTACAGTACTGTAATAGGTAAACGGGGCTATAATAAGAAATTCAAAAACGTTAAAGACAGAAACAATAGGACTTTCTTATACTTTATTGTTTTTTTCTTGGACTTTTTTTAATTGACCATGTCCTGGATGACTGAGAACCGTCACCAGCTAATAATGATACAGTCGGCCTGCCCATAGTCTCCCCACCTTTGTTCTGCTCGTTGCTTGGACCGACCATCAAACCAGCTGCACTGCCCCAGCAAAATGCAGCTAATTTGACCGTTAAAGAGCATTTAATTTAGCAAATGTTAGACTGAGACACCGCTTTGCTATAATTTTGAGCAAAAAAACAATTGTATAGGTGCTTTTCTTGTTAAATTTCAAAGAAACGAGCAGCGTTCCTCCTCCTTTTTCCCTCCTCGAAGCACCACAGCAGCAAAACTATTTTTGAAATTCAGCTGATTTGACCTTTAAGGTGCAATTATTAAACAAATGTTACACTGAGACACAACTTTACTTTAATTTCGAACAAACAAATAATTGTTTTTAGACATTTATCTTGTTAAATTTGCACATTGACTCATCTCGTGCACACGTTTACTTCCGCATATCAGCTTTTGAAATGTAGCTGATTTCAAAGTCAAAGTCAACTTTATTGTCAGATCTGCAATATGTACTGTACAGGACATACACAGGACCGAAATTGCGTTTCTCTCAGTCCCTCGGTGCAACAGTAAACATCTAAACATTGAAACACTGAAACATATAATAATAGACATAAGCATAAAATAGTAAAACTAACACTGTCCTGAGTTTTTTGCATAGTGGTATAAGAGTATGAAAATTTACACCAACTCTAAAACTAAAACATTAAACATTTAATGAACATAATACTGTCCTGAGTTTTTGCATACTAGTATAAAAAAAGAGTATAAAAAGTATAACTAAAATAAACTAAAGGTTTCTAGCATTGACATTTGCAAAGTGGCAAAGCAGCGTATGAGTTAATGTACACAGTATATGTATGAGGTAGTAGTTGATGTTGTTATAGAGGCAAAAAGTGGCATATGCAGTAAGGCACATTGGGCATCCCTAAATAAGACCGTTCAGAGCACACTGTATATGTACCAGCAGTGGTGTAGATATTAGAGTAGTGTAAATGTAAACAGTAGTAATTACATGTAAGCAGTAGTAATAAAAGTAAACAGTATTAATAAATGTAAACAGAGAATGTAAACAGTATTATGATTATAGGCAGTGATGTAATACAAACATTAGTGCAAGTATGAGAAGTAGTGCAAACTGTATGAGCACATGACCGAGAGTTTAGTGAATAACCCGTTTGATGACACAGAGTCCAGTGTTAAAAACTTTGTGTTGAGTGGTAATGTGTGAGAAAGTTTTAGTGTTAAGGCAGTTCAAATGGGAGGGGGGGCAGAGCAGGCAGAGTGTTTAGCATTCTGACTGCCTGATGAACAGAGCTGTCTCTCAGTCTGCTGGTTCGAGCCTGGAGACTCTTCAGTCTCCTCCCTGATGGCAGCAGTCTGAAGCAGCTGTGTAGTGGGTGTGTGGGATTTGGCCCTCAAGGTGCATTTATTAAAGTGTCACTGAACGGCCTCTGGATCTTTAACTCCTCCCCAAGTCCAGATTCAAAATCTTCAACAAAATGGGCGTTCCAATAGACTGTAGAGGCACCGCCTAAAGGAGGGGAGGAGGTGGGGGGTTTCCTGCATCCACGCCTCCTCCAGCAACAACCTACAACAAACTAGAACTGTAGCCAACAACATAAACCAAGCAACAACAAAGAATAAACATGTACTGTAGATGTATTTATCTATTCCACCCGACCTATCCAAAACAAAAGGCTTAAAAAAAAAAAAAAGAGTACTCCGTGACCAGGGATTGAACTCGGGTCTCCCGTATTCAAACCCAGTGTATACACCACTGAGCCAACTCGGCATTCATGCACTGCTCCTCTAACGCACTGTATTAAAACATATACAACCAGACAGTTTCGAAGAAGTGAAAAACATTCCTAAAATAAATAAGTTACAATACACAAATAACTAGTGCCATTCCGAAAACTATAATATGCTTTGTTGCAGAGCTTTTCAGGAGTGAAATGTAGCACTCCATATAAGGTATGCACTGGAGGGAGGACCGTGTCATCTCCGCAGGGGATTGGCTCTGCTTGAACCACGTCCGTGACGAAAGCTTGCGAAAATACGTCACTTTGCGAATAGTAGACAAATAAGGAAATTAGGGTGCAATAACCTCTGTTCAATCCATAGGACTACCTAAACACGTTTTTAGACCAAATACTGCCGATTTAAACTAAAACGAACAATTTCATGAAAATTAACACAGACATAGTGCTATGAAACCTTTTAAACACATTCTAGGGAGTTTCTCAGCTAAAAAAAGTTAAATTAGGGTTTAGTTTCACTTTAAGGACAAGTTAGACTGAGACACACATTTACTATAATTTTGAGCAAACAAATAATTGTTTAAGAGTTTTTTTTCTTCTTTCGGCTTCTCCTTGCGTTAGGGGTCGCCACAGTGAACTAGTCGCATGAAGATTTGGCAATTGTTTTTACGCCGGATGCCCTTCCTGACACAACCACAGACCACCGAGCTACCACAGCCCTCTGTGTGGAGCAGAGAGCTGATATCTAGGGTTCCCGGGGGAGCAGATGGTGTGGGTTAAGGGCCTTGCTCAAGGGCCCAGAGTGGGGCAGATGAGGGTGGAGACAGGTGTGACTGCTTCACTTATCCCACCCACATTTTTTATGTTGTCGGTACCGGGGCTTGAACCGGCGACCTTCCGATCACAAGCTCACCGTTTAACCTCTGCGCCACCACTCCAAGATAATTGTTTAAGAGTTATTCTTGTTAAATTCTTGTTAAAGTCCTCCGGGGCATGCTCCCGTGGCCACCATTTGGCAGCCCATTGGTTTTTGGCACAACACCGGAAAACATTTCTGGGTTGTCAGTGGTGACGCATAATAAATGCAACGTATATGGCGAAGTGACATATTTACGGATTTTTTTCCCACTTTAGCGACTTATAGGGTGTAGTAACGTGTATGGCATAAAATATGGTAGATGTAGACACGAGAACGTGCACATGACATTTTATTTAAGCGAAAAACACATTTGTTTAGAAGTGTATATTTCAGGATGAATGGTTCTTAAGTTGTAATTCACATTCAGAATGTAGAGTAAATTGTATGCATAAACCATAAAATAATGTCTTGAGCATGGTAAAATAACTGTCAGGAAGAAAGAAAACTGCACCACATTCTGATTTTAATCTTGTTTTGACCCCTCTGAATATGTCCTACTATCTTTCCTCTACAGCTAAAGGGTGGCTCACAATTATTTCAGTCATAAGTGGCTAAAATAAATGTATCTGTCATTTCATGTTTATAAAAGTATACTGTAGACTGAAACAAACAGTTTATCTTGCCCCAATATGTTGAGAGTGCTACTAGAGATACAAGATCCTTATTGCTCGGGGCATTTAGTCGTTGCACACTCTGGTTGTTTTTGATGTGATGTAACTGTATCAGCTTGAAGAGGACAGGAAGTTAAACGGTTTATGGATGGAGTGTTTCATAACACTTAGGTTTTTTTTCTTGCATTTCTTCATAATACTTAACTTACCTCACTCCTTACTCGTCGCTTTTGAAAGATGTCATTGATGCACATATGAGGATGAACTTCAAAAGTGCCTCCACTGGTGTACCCCAAAGCTCAGACTAACCTCTAAATGACACATATCTCTTTTGGAGACTTTTTGTAACTAAAAATTGTGAGAAGCAGGTAAAGTTCAGTTAGCATTTCAATGAATTATGAGTGTTTACAGAAAAGTGCTTATAAAGTCTTGCAGCCTCATTTTTATCAGTCACTTGTTGAAAATCATGTCTTATTTGCATGGGCATGGTTCAGAAAACTGTATTCTAGGCCCTACACATTAATTTGCTGCACACTTCCACCCACATCCTTCCCACCACGGCCCACTTTGTATCCAACCTGGCAGCCATTCACACATTTGCAATTTAATCGCTGAAGTTCACTTTTGACACCAAGATCAGCAGATATAGACCAGTTAGACCTGGGCAATCAGAGCCATAGCCTCAGATGTTTTCTGTCTAAAGGACAGGTGTCAAACAGCTCAAAAATGGGTTTGAGATGTCTACACCAATCCTGCAACTATTTTGATAGAGAATTTGCCGCACCTTTTTTTTTAACATGTTAACAATTCAAGCAACAAGTCTGCGCACCTCTGTATCTTGAACAAGGAAAGTGAGAACCCCTGAACATTTCAAAACATTTTGAAAACCTCTCCCAAATGCTGCTCGTCAAGTATTTTTTAAATAGTCGCAACTCGCAACCCATGAAGACTAAGTACCTTAATCCACACGCATTTAACACTTTCGGACATACATAGTAACAGCATCCTTTAAAAGATGGTATTTTGAGTTAAGAAAAGTGCTACCAGTAATTCATTCACATTTGCAATGCGTTTGTATATCACATTGCGGTTGAAAAGAGACTGAAATAGTATTTTCAGTCTATTTATTTATAGCTAGACTTAGACATGAGCTTTTATAAAATCAGTCCCTTCCCTGGAAAATAGATCAACTTATTGTAATTAAGCTTTCATGAGCAACACATGCACTAATCTAAGATCTTAAGCTGTTTCATGTGCAACGTTTCGCTGTATGAAGGGAGTTCAGTGTGAATGAAAGCTTTTAGGTGTGTCTCATGTCTTTATCTCAATCATCTCCCCTCTTATTGCTACTTAAAGACACACTGAGCATATTGTCCACTGGTGTAAATATGTCCAATTTCACCTAATTACAATGTAAGAAATATAAATAAATCAGTGGAAATTCATGTCAGATGTTGGACATTGCTCCATGTGAACATGATGACTAAAGCTGAGGGTTTGTTATAAATTAGCCTGCTGGTCTGTTTTTTATTATTTTTTTCTAAGAACCAATAAATAAATAGGTATAATTTATGTTGTAAGCCTAATAGAGTGCTGAAAGGCGTGATCAAACTGAAATTACCCAACCAAGCAACAAACCACACTTTATGTAGTTTTTCAGTAACTTTTAATTCATTTTTCTGGCCTGGACCACAAACTCACAAGAGTTTTTCCCCTTTTTTCCACTTCATAAATCAGCACCAATTTCGAATGTCCTTGTGAGTTCAATTATTCTTTTTTTTTTATACTAAAAGCCTGACACTAGCCACCAAAAGTCCTCTGAGATGAGAGCATCCACCCCCTTTGCTCAATTGTTTCTTTTTACTGTTATTAGCCAGAATTTCTAACCTACAATACCTACCCCTACTTTCCATCCTAACCTACTGCAGCAGTAAACCACCTGTTTTGGAAGCAAAACACATTTGCCACAACTGGGCTCAGTACCAAGGAAGGTGTTCCTTAACATGTGGGAATTCCACTTGAATGTTTCAGAAGTCTAAACTGCCAAAGTGAGCCAGCCAGCTCTGACTCACAGCACTAAAACCTTTTTCTTGTGTGAGAAACACAGACCAGCTTCTGTCTACTGTGGCCATGATGATGTCCTCTGCTTTAATTGACCATCTGCTCATTAATGCTACAATAATACTGTAAGTAAGGATGTTTCAAAATGTTTCTTAGAATACATTAGACCTTTTCCGAGGGTCCAGAGATCCTTGAGGGTTCTTTCTGGTGTGAGCATGGACGTGGGTGTGTTTGCTTCTGTGTTTCTTTGATGTTTGGAAGTCCGCCCACTTTTGCGCAGCCCTACATTGTGCTGAACAGCTCCATTTATCCCACCTTAATCCCCTGATGTAAACTTGCATAAATCACTTCGAGCTGTTTCTAAATGTTGCAAGGCTGGACGCTCTGTCCAAAAGCTTCCTTCTTTTCCCCACCTCTTAAGGAGCATTCTGAGGTTCTAGATATTTCACTGGCTTCTTGTGTTGACAATAATTACTGTTTAAAGTAAGAAATTCTTCCTGTTGCATCTGCTATTGGTACTGTTTCACCAAAGCTCTCAGAATATTTGAATGGTTTTACTTTGAATAAGGGTACCCTTTGAGTAAGATGCATACATACAAGGATTTAACCTGTAGCCTAAAAATACATGCTTAAATAAGTAATATATCGAATAAAATTTACACTTTTATACTACTATGCAAAAAACTCAGGACAGTATTACACTTTTGTTATTTCATTTTATGCTTATGTTTATTAAATGTTTAGTGTTTTAGTGTTGGTGTAACTTTTCATACTTTCATACTACTACTATGCAAAAACTACTATGCAAAAACTCAGGACAGTATTACACTTTTATTATTTCATTTTATGCTTATGTTTATTAAATGTTTTAGTGTTTTAGTGTTTAAATGTTTACTATTGCACCGAGGGACAGAGAGAAATGCAATTTCAATCCTGTGTATGTCCTGTACATATTGCAGTTTTGACAATAAAGTTGTCTTTGACTTTGACTTTGAAAAATGTCTTAGCCTAAGTGGCAAAATTAGCATATAAAACTATTACCGGTATGTTATGCTGATCGTGGATGTTTTTGATGGTTCTTTAGGAATCATTTCTGCTGCTATTCCATTTTTCTGAAATTGTTTCAGCCACATCATGCCGCAGCATCACAACGCCCATGGTGCTCGTGGACCAACCTCCTTCCATCGATGGCTCTGGGCCAGATTAAAGTGCTGGGGCTCATTGTTTACACAGCTCTCTGGTGCCACGGCTGAGCAGGCCCAAACAATAGACCACTGCTCCCCTTTGTAAGAACGAGAGGAAGAATGGAGACCTCTTGACATGGCAACCTGAAGCTTCAATGCCCCCACTTCACCTAACTGAGAGGGTCACATGAAGAAAGAGAGAAAAGGGGAGGAAAGGGGAAGTGAAAAATAAGTAAGGGGGAGAATAAAAAGAGATAAAAACGGATGAAAACATGGAGGTTTAATATGAAAAGGGTGGCTGGAGAATGACCGGGGTTGAAGGATGAGTGATGAAGAGACTTGAAGGAAAAATAGTAATAGTTTATGTCAGGTGAGAGTCATAGAGAAGTAGTAAGACAAATTCAGAATTAATCACTTTTAGTGGACAGCTCTTCTTTGAGAGGAAGAACATCAGACGGCAAAGAATAGAAAGATCAAATATTCCAAAGATCATACAAATCCTAGTTTGCTGACTAGTCACTCACAGCCAAGTAAGATCTTAGCTTACCGTATTGTCCGCCGCACACGTCACACTGCCCTATAAGTCACATCAGTCCATATTTGTCTATTAAAGTAGAAAAAGCCATAAATATGTTTCTTCGCTATATACATTGCATCGGTTATACGTCACTGATGACGTGTCGCATTTGTTACGCGTCACCGCTGACAACACGGAAATGTGGGCCGAACCCAGAAATGTGGGCTGGTGTTGTGCCAAAAATCAGTGGGTTGCCAAATGGCGTCCTCAGGAGTGTGCTCGGGAGGACCTTAACAAGAATAACACTTAAAAACAATTACCGGTATTTGTTTGCTCAAAATTATAATAAATGTGTGTCTCAGTCTGAAATTTGCTCAATAAATGCACTTTAATGGTCAAATTAGCTGCATTTTGACAGGGCAGTACAGCTGGTTTAACTTGCTCCAAGCAGCGAGCAGAACAAAGATCGGGGTAATATGGCAAGCCGATTGTGTCATTAATAGCTGGTGATGATTCTCAGTCATCCAGGACATGGTAAATTCAAAAAAGTTTGAGGAAAAAACAGTAAAGTATCCACAATATTCCTACGTCCCATGACGCTTTGCGCGAAATGTGCACACGACTTCCGGTTGACCGGAAATACCGTTTGTTTACATGCGAGTAATACAGTTGAAGACAGTCCAAACTTTGTTGTTTTAGTTCATTAAAAATGTGGGAACACCACTCGTTTCGTTAAAAGAGGAGGGACAAATAAAAAGAAATTACAGATGTTACCTGATCGCGCAGACATAATTTAAAACTACATAAATAGCGAACGCGTTTGCTCCGGGCCCTCGGCTAAGGTTTATTAGCAGCTATCTCGGCTAAAAGTCACGGTCGCGTCTGAGATCTATCGTTTTAAGACAGTAAATCTTCCAAAACTCTCATTAATAAACCCTCCCCGAATAAAAAGATGTTACCTGATCACGCAGACATAATTTAAAACTACATAAATAGCGAACGCGTTTGCTCCGGCCTCTCGGCTAAGGTTTATTAGCAGCTATCTCGGCTAAAAGTCACGGTCGCGTCTGAGATCTATCGTTTTAAGACAGTAAATCTTCCAAAACTCTCATTAATAAACCCTCCCCGAATAAAAAGATGTTACCTGATCGCGCAGACATAATTTAAAACTACATAAATAGCGAACGCGTTTGCTCCGGCCTCTCGGCTAAGGTTTATTAGCAGCTAACTCGGCTAAAAATACCGGTCGCGCCTGACATATATCATTTTAAGACAGTAAATCATCCAAAACTCTCATTAATAAACCCTCCCTGAATAAAAAGAAATTAGATGTTACCTGATCGCGCAGACACAGCCATAGAGAAGGATGCAGGAACACTCTTTCTTTGTTTTGGGTCCGTGTTGAAAACACTGTTGTTTTAGCCAAAGATTTAGCTTGGTCCGGTTGTTGGTGCAGCCGCGAACAGCACAGCAGGTACCTGAACCCCGGTAGGACATTTCAGTAAACGTTCCGTTTAAACAAAAGCTGTGTTTGCTCCGATAAAATGAATGAAAATAACTTTCAAAAACACCCGCGATCCATACTCCGCCTATGGAATACAGGCACTTCCGGTGTCGGACAGGAAGTACAATGCACATTCGTTTCTACAGTGACACCCTCAGGAATATTGTGGATTGGTGTCCCACAGAACGGGCAAAACGTGACTCGGCTGTCGTCCATCTTGGGTCGAAATGACCGCTTTCGGGTCATCACTTCCGGGTCATCACTTCCGGGTCAGCCTCGTTAGGACATTCCCTTTCCGTGTGATTCTCTCGTTTGCTAAAGTGTTTCAGAAAATGTTAATTTGTTTCAGAATTTGTTAAAGTGTTTCAGAAAATGTTAATTTGTTTCAGAATTTGTTAAAGTGTTTCAGAAAATGTTAATTTGTTTCAGAATTTGTTAAAGTGTTTCAGAAAATGTTAATTTGTTTCAGAATTTGTTAAAGTGTTTCAGAATTTGTTAAAGTGTTTCAGAAAATGTTAATTTGTTTCAGAATTTGTTAAAGTGTTTCAGAAAATGTTAATTTGTTTCAGAATTTGTTAAAGTGTTTCAGAATTTGTTAAAGTGTTTCAGAAAATGTTAATTTGTTTCAGAATTTGTTGATTTGTTTCAGAACTATTTGTTAAAGTGTTTAGCCTTATTTGTTAATGTGTTTTGCACCTCAGGGCCACCGTACAAAATGACCTGAGTGACTTTAGAAGAAAGGTGGGTGTGAACATCTTCAATCATTATGCTTTACTGATGAAAAGCATGCATTTAAAGTGAATCTCATGTTTATTTTTCATTCAACCTTTATTTAGACAGGTCAATCCCAATGAGCCTCAGGGACTCATTTACAAGAGAGACCTGATTTTTGCGGCTCGGGTGGTTGCTGAGGCAAAAACTCGGGCGTGGGAGGAGTTCGGAGAGGCCATGGAGAATGACTTCCGTACGGCTTCGAGGCGATTCTGGTCCACCATCCGACGTCTCAGGGGGGGAAAGCGGTACGCGACCAACACCATTTATGGTGGGGATGGCGTGCTGTTGACCTCAACTCGGGATGTTGTGAGTCGGTGGGCGGAGTACTTCGAAGACCTCCTCAATCCTACTGGCACGTCTTCCACTGAG
>JBBPBX010010811.1:0-14475 GCA_038048925.1 Garcialebias charrua | reverse complement strand
CAACAACTCCTTGCTGACAAAGGGTTTGATGTCAAGTCAGAGGTTGAAAAAGGGAAGCTAGTCTGTTCAACCCCCCTGAAGAAATAACAGGTGAATAAAATAGCATCAAACACTGTGCACAGTTTTGCTGGGAGCATCGGTGTACGGTGGCCCTGAGGTGCAAAACACATTAACAAATAAGTGTTTAGCCTTATTTGTTAATGTGTTTTGCACCTCAGGGCCACCGTAGGAGTGTTGTGACCTTTTTTAGCAGTAAGTGCAATAAAGTAAAAATATCTTTGTAAGTACAGGTGTTTACAGCAGCGTCTAACTGGCCCGGCGGTGCACAAAGATTCGCTTGCCCGCTGGGCCGACACGCATTTATGGACCTGTCAGGCCTGTCATGATCCAAATATATGTATTTTAAATAAATTATGTCGACCGTGACATCACATTTGTTGAAGTTTTTGAAGGACATCACGCTAATCCAATGAAAACTCACAGCACTCCTCAGCTGGCTCAGTCATTCCCTCCCCAATTTGACCAAATTTATATACTGTATTCAAATCCATGTTTATTACAGTAATTGATTAATGAGATAGTCCACACATCCCAAAACACATTGATTGTAGTACATTAAATTTAGAAATGAACACACCAACCTTTAAAAATAAAGAAACTGTGCTCTAATTTGACTTTTAGTGAAGTGGAACTTTTGTTTAGTTAAATTTTTTAATCTGTTAATATACAAATGCTGTTTTAGTGTGCTGGTGAAGATTCTCAGTCGTCCAGGACATGATAAAATCAGAACAAGCGCTCAATGCAAAAACAACTGGACTTTATTTGTTGCAGAAAGGGTGAAACGTTTTCTGCAACAAATAAAGTCCAGTTGTTTTTGTATTGAGCACTTGTTCTGATCTTCTGGTATGTGTTGTTTCTGACTTATATAAATAATGTGTGTGCTTGTGAGACATTTAAAGATGTTTTGAACTTCTGGCAGGTCTCTCTGATGGCGTGGAGATTGAACAGGGGTCGCGGTCGTCAGCTACTTCATCTGCCGGAGAGTCTGGATCGAGAAACCACAGCCAGGGCTTTGAGCATATCTTAAAAGGAAAAAAACAAGGAGTTTTAAAATCTAGACAAAATAAAGGAATTAAAGAAACATACAGATAAGCGTTATTGGTTTTTAATGTTTACTACTACAACCTGCAATAGGTCAAGAATGGCTCCACGCTCAAAATGTCCTTGTGAAGACCAGCCAGCAGTGATGGTGGGCTCATTCCGGTCATCAGGATGTCGTGGGTCAAAACGCAGTCTGTTCAGCGTTCTCCTGGAAAACTTCTCAACATAGATGTCATGCCTTAAATGACACCAACATGAAAAATGTGGTTGATATCTAACACATATTAGCAAATCTATTTGTAGAAGTGTTTTTTAAAAAATGTCAAAAAACTATTCCAGATCTTACCATTGTAGAAAACATTTAAAACCGTACATATGTGATTGCATTTATTATCTAGTGCCACTAGAAAACAACAATAATTAACACAATACAATAAACTACAATTGTACAATGTTGAATAGTTTTTTGACTGGGATAAGACAAGATAAGTGATATTGTATTATTCCAATTGTTGGTGAAGTTTCACTGAAAGTCACCTTTCTGGGTATTTGTGTTATAAGCGTAATATGAAATGTCTTCAGGAACACTGATTAAACTCACTTTAAAACTTGCAGCTCATCCAAGTAGCAGGTGCAGTTCGTTTTTGGGCTGGTCTCTTCCATGTACAAGGTAACTGGGTGCAGGTTGGTGTATTTCCAACATGGTTGCAGCCACATCCTCTGCAAAAACAATCACAAACACAATATACAACTATTGTATGTGTCATTATGGAATTCACATGCAAAATATATTGTTTGTAATATATTTAAGATTTTCACACATGTTACGTCTAAAGTGTAAGCTGTATAAACAGCATAAGTGCATTAGTAAATCAAAGATAATTAAATTTCCCTAGGAAAGCTATCACTTGGGATAGTTATTATTTTTCACATCACAACATCACCAATTGTCTCAGGTTTTATTTAAGACATAGTTTACAGAAATCAAATAAGAAATAAGGACGCTGTGAACATTTGTGTGACTCAAACGTCATGTTTTTGTTTACATACTGTGCTTATACTGACGGCTCATTATGAAGACATGGCGCTAGTTATAGCAGCTAACAGAAGATGTTGAACCTGTAACAATAACCAAACCAGTCTAAATATCAGAAGTATTGGTGTGAGAAATTTAAAACATTTATTTCTGACGCTTGGATAATACAGGTTGTTGACAACTACACACAACGGCTCACCCTGCTGGACATCCGCAAAAAGCCTGAAGGATTTCCCCAATTTCCATCAGCGCACACAGTCACCTCCTCTCGTATCTGCGGCACAATGTTCAGGCATTTTGACCAGTGGTTGTCCACTATTTTAAGAAATCAAGCTTCTAAATTACAACTCTCTATCATTACGAAGCTCCTCGGCTCCTTCCTAACCCCCGGCATCCGGTTTCGGCTTTTTGCCGTCCAATCAGAACGCTCGTTTCTGCCGAGCTTTGCGTGATGACGTCAACTGGTAAAAGGTCTATTGNTGGATAATACAGGATGTTACAAACAGTATGGTTGTTTGCATTTTCTTGGGTTTATCTGAGAAAAGTCAAAGTGGCCATTGCTAAATTGCCCCTGGTTTTATCATCATAAAAGCAGACAAACAAATGATTACAGCCAAGGGTTTCTTTCAATATACTGTACATGTAAGTGTAATCTATATTCGTGTTTCCATCAAGGTTTCTAGACGCGCATTATGAAGCATCGCATCAGAAAAGCTAAATGGAAACGGCATAATTCGAGTTAACTTCCTCTAAGTCGCTCTAAAGTTTATACGCTCGCTTGAGGTAGTTTTTGGGGAGTCGATTCAGAGCTGAGTCGGCTAAACGACAGATGGAAACAGATTAGCCGACTCAGTTCTGCCGCAGCGAACATTCACGTCACGTGACTGATCAGCTGTTTCCGCTCCGGACAACATGTAACATCGCTAAAACTAGTTGGCATGACAGAATAAATACAACTTGCCCGATAGCAACACATACCTGAAATATTCTCTCCATTTTGCCGAGATGTCTGTTTTCAAACGCTACTTCCTGTTTACTGTGGAAGTGCGTAACGCTGACGTCTGACGTATGGCGCTGACGTGTGACGTAATGACGCTGACGTCTGACGTAGAGACGCTTTGCGTGGCATTGCAGATGCGATTCAAGCCAGTTAATGGAAACACTTCTGATCCTCATAATTTTAATTTACATTTTAGCGAAATTTTCTAAAATTCGCTCAAAAATCGAATTTAAATTGGATGGAAACACAGCTTATGTTCATTTTTGTTGCCAAATGCCAGTATTCACCGGTCAAAGATAAATTATGGTACAGTATTAGTATCACTGAGTGATTTGCTCTCCACTAAAATCCCATGCCCTTCCATTTTTAATAAACACGTAAATGACATAAACACTGAAAAATTATGCTTTCTGACTGAATTTCTTGTGTGTGAGTGTGTAATGAAAGTATCAGCTATCAACAGTACAATGTCCTTGGGCTTGCAAACCAAATTACTTTATTGGATGTTCTTCCATATAGCTTGATTGCATTCCTCTTATAAACCAGAACAATGCAACTAATAGTAATAAATCTCCTGTTTCCATTAGGTTGTAATAGATCATCATTAGCTAAATGAAAATGGATTAATCAATTTTTATTATCTTGGCTGTAGGTCACTTTCTTGGCAACAATACAGTTATCGATGTCCTTCGCCGCCAAGGTTATGAGGTGGAGCACACGCCTGCTGGACAGCCCGTAAAGAGGTAATTTCCCCAATAAAGTATCTTTAAACACTCATAATCATCCAGCAGGACATTATCTGTTGAGTGTTTTGCATTCAAAGTGATCCATTGGCAAAGGTATTGTAGAAATTCATGACACCAGTCCATCATTCAAGTGTTACATCTTATTTTATCTTGCAGAAAGAGGTAATTGTAGTCTGATTGTAGTCAATTAATTGTACCGGTAGTCTGTAGTTGCTTCAGTTATACACATTTACTACAAAATGTTACAAAACTAAATTAATTTGCATTACATTTCCACAACCTTCAAAATCCTCTTGGAATCAGAAGGACCTGTCTTGTAACTTTTATGCAACACCTGGTTAGGAATAAATGTCAGGAGGGACAAAACAGTGTTCCAAAATGCTCTAAAAATCCTACATGACAAAGCTCCAAAGTGCAATACTGGAACAGCAAGCTGCCTCAAAATCAGACCATCTTATCATGGATCTCATGTTTACATTTTCCAGTTTCTTCAAAAATATTCTCACCAATGCCTCTCATTCTTTGTAGGTATTTGCATGTTTTTGACTGCTCACACGTTATAGATTGTGCAGCAGATAAGTCTGAAAAAAATTCCCAAATGACCACCAATGAAGTAGTGTTGAAAAGACCAACTTAAGTGAGGCTTGTACCTCCTGCTGAGGAGCTTGTAGTGCAGTCAATAGACCATGCAACTCTGCGGGTGGCTATCTCTGCTTCAATCTGTGTTCCTGTTCCTGTGGGTAAAGTGAATGAATGAGTAAATCAACTTTCACACACAAGCCCAGTGTTTGATACGGGACTGAAATGAACCAGCGTCTGACCCTTTCATATTTGAGTGCTGTCCAGGGTTAACACAAGGCCGGGGTTTACAACAGTACAGTGTATGCTTGTTCTCAAGTACACTATGTAAACTCCAGCCCTGAAAAACTATGGTTCCACCAAATTATACATACATCAGATTTCTCATGTCCTTCTTTTAAAAATCCTCATATCCTTTCATATTTGTCCTCCAGGAGATCATCTTTCATCTCTGCTTCACCAGCATTGGAAGACCACCAGGATGAGTCACCTCTACTGGAGCCGTTCCTCCATGAACTGCCTCTCAAGGCCGAGGATGGTGGGAGACCCCAGGAGGAGGATCTTTTACCCCACATGATTCTTCCACCTGATGGCTTGGATATGCTAGAGAAAGCACAGAGAAAAATGCTGAAGAAAAAACGGAGGAACAAGCAGAAGAAACAGCGGAACAGGCATTTTAATGACCTTTGGGTGCGCATAGAGGAGAGGTAAGAAAACAAGAAGAGATGACTTTCAAAATAAGGAAGACCAACAAAAAAAAGCACATTGGCATAATATAAGTCTTGAGAAAGTATAAAAGGATCATTTGAGAAGGGCATTTGAAATGTTCTTCGTAGCTTAACCAATACTTCCTGTTGTGACACCTCAGGCTCCAAGAGCCTCCCTATCACATCCCCAAACTTCCTGCAGTTGACATTTACTTACATTTACAGTCTAACATTTACTCCTTCCTGCAGCAAAACAGAAATTAACCCTAACTGACATTGTTGCTTGGGTTTAAAAATAGCAACTTGATCATTCCTATGAATAATCTAGTTTTACTGTTACAATAGCTCAAGGCAGGGACTATCCGAGCAACAAAACAAGCTCACCTTTCAGACAAAAAAGAATGCTCTGCCATGACAAAAACCTCTCTCAGTGTTTTGTGACAGAAACACATTGTTTTCATAGCAATTACCGGTAGTTGTTTTTTGTGGAAAAAATGGTGTCAGAATAACTATAGGACGTTGTGAATTAATTTTATTTAGACAGTTAGAGTCAGAGAGTCAGAGAGAGTCTGTAGCCGTTTACGCATTGGCCGGCCCTCCCCGGCTCTCCCAGCTTCTAACCCGGGTTCGGCGTCTTCGCATTTACCTTTTCCGCCCGGGATCCACCCTTGTTCTGGAACCATCTTCACCGTGGTTCCATCGAGCCGAGCCCGACAGGGCTAGTTTCACGTCATGTACTGCTCTCATTTGATTCGTTGTTTGCAGCAGGGGCGGGACTCATTCAAACAACCTCAGCGCGAGGGTTGAATTTCATTCAAATTTAACTACAGAAACGAGAAACCCCTAAAACAATTGTTAGCTGAATTAGTGTTTCTGAGTTAAATTTTTGTTAATAACTGATCACAAATCAGCGACTCTTGCAAATCATTTTCTTTTAAATAAAAAGGAGTTTGTTTGGTTAACAAACTCCTTTTTATTTAAAAGAAAATGTGAATAAAGAGAAAAAAAAAGTAAAATAACTTTGTCCCAGGCGGGAAGCGAACCCACTTCTCCCGGTCAAAACGACAATGCATTAACTCGTTGAGCTATCCGGACGGACTGAATTTTCAGGTGTCCAACTTGCCCATATAGCAATCACTCCTCTTGACATTTTAGCTGCACGTAAAAGTTAGAGATTATTCGTTATATTTTAAAACCCTGGCTGCGCGCAACAGTTAGACAATATTAGTTATTGTTTAATGCTGTTTAATGACATTCAGGTCGCGCTGAAAGGCGGAAATGGGTGTGCGCTTCGTGTTATTTACGTTGTAACATAAGCTGATTTGTGATCAGTTATTAACAAAAATTAAACGCAGAAACACTAATATATATATATCCAGCTAACAATTTTTTTTTTGCCGAGTCTCCTCTCTTAAAACACGAACACTCCACCCACGTGAAGAGAGCACCCCACCCACTTCCAGAGAACTGCCCACCCACTTCAAGGCGGCTTTGCGGCAAATGCGTAATGAACGCGGGTGGCCCAGAGCCACCCAGGGGAGCCCCGGGCCATTGAGGGCTGGCCAATGCGTAAACGGCTAGAGAGTCTTTATTGTCATTTGCACCGCATGTGGTACATGTGATGAAAACGAGATTATGTACACGGGGTCCCAGTTACATCCAACAACAAATGAAAGAGAAAAACAGTAATAACATCTAGAACTAACTAAGAAAAACATCAACTAGTAATACACTAAGCCTAATATAGTTGAAATAAACAGCAGCACGAACATGAGTTTGTATGAGCAGATGGTCACATCTGCTCATACAAAGTCAGTTAGAAGTTGTGACAACCCTTTTGCTTGTTCAGGGGGTCTTACAATCATTTACTGGGTTATCACAAAAACTGGAAATACAGTTTGAGTTCATTTATACCTTTGGGCATTTTCAGTTTCAACTGTATTACCGTACATGAAGTTGGAGCGTAAGAGAAGGTCAGAGCAATGGAAGAAAAAAGTGTGCACATTTTACACAAAAATATCTTGTTAGGAGACGTGTTACAATTTTTATTGAGTTTTAAAGTAAAGTATTTCAATACGGTACCCGTATAAAGAATATATTGAAATACTTTACTTTAACATGGCACAGTTGAGCTGTTGCTCTTAGTGAGAAGGTTGCCGGTTCAAATCCCAACCCGGGACTTTCCTGGGTGGAGTTTGCATGTTCTCTCTGTGCATACATGGGTTTTCTCCTGGTACTTCGCTTCCTGTACACACGTAGCCTGGTGTTTGAAAAACAAATATCTGCGCAAAAAAAATATCTCTGTACATACATGTTCGGATATTTAAAATGTTCGTCTACATGTCCCCGTTTATTTTCACCACAGAGCGTTGTAAAGAATATGCCGAACCCATAGGTGGCAGTGTAGTGCCGTCACAACCCTTCAACCCAGCCACAACTCTGTTATTATTATTTTTTTTTTTCATTTGTTTGTGTGGACAGACCGCGAGGTTGAACTACTATTAAATACCGTGTTGGAGTACAAAGTTAATAAAACGCAGGAAAATGTTGACTGGGAATCATGTCCAACTGGGAATCATGTCAGAGCAGGTATGTTGACATTTTTAGTGCTTTTTTTGCTGAGCATTATGTGACGTCAGCGCCGCTCCAGCTGGAGCAGAAACCTCTGGTTCTGAAAGTCCACACGCAGACTCGAAAGTGGAGAATTCTCAAAATCTCCACTTTGGTCGGAGTTTTTTTTATTATTTGTTTATAGTTACATAAACCGGAGTTCACGTGTGGATGATAGGCCAAACCGCATGATAAACTATTCGGTTTTACTGATATCCGGCTACGTGTGTACAGGGCCTTAGTTTCCTCCCATAGACCAAAAACATGCATTTAGGCTGATTGGTGACTCTAAAGGCTGAGTTATACTCGCGCTTTGGTCCGCTGGCCCTCTTCGCGCGCACATAGCCGTGCGGCTTCTGCGTTTAGAGTTTCGCCGCAGTGTTTATAGTTGACGCACGGCGGAGCATGGCAAAGTGCTGTTCTTTTACGGGCCAGCAGGTGGCAGTAGCCTCTAAAACATGTGCATATGTTGCAAGAAAGGGTAGAAGAAGAAATCTACCGTAGAAGAACTGTTTGAAATCACACAACAAAAAAAATGCTCCGCTCGCGTGCTGAATACTAAGAACAACAGTTTTTGTGTCTTGCGGTTTTAATGCATGGAGTCAGCGAGGAGGAAGCGATCACGTGACTTTTGGCAAAACAACAAAAGAAAAGTCCAGCTCAGAGATGAAGAAGGTGAATTTAATACATTTGTATCACATAAAAACATTCCTCCATGCGTTACGATGCCGTCTCCACGACCACAGCGGTGCAGACAGCTGTAGGCTCTGGCGTGAAGGTCCCCACCCGAATCAATTCTGTAGCGCCCACCGTGCGCGCACTAGGCTTGCAGAGTTTCAAAAAATCAGAGGTGCACGACACGTGCTAAGACGACGCGCGGGGCCTACGCGCAGGGGCGGGGACGGTGAAATTGCGTCACTTTTGGTGCGCGACGCCTCGAGTATAAATCTAGCTTCAATCAGGGCTATCCACCTTATTTTCGTTTTCACGCCACCAGTGTTGTTTTCGTTGACGTAACGCTGACGTAAATTTTTCGTTAACGCCCCCTTTTTTCATGACAATAACGAAACGGTAACTAAATAATCATTGCTCTTTAATGATTAAAACGTGACGAAATGTGTGTGAGTTTTCGTTAGACGAGACGAGACTGAACGAAAATGTTTCGTTCAATCAATAATTTATATTTCTGTGGAAAGTCAGCTGTTTGGTCACGCCCACCACCGCGGTGTTTATTCAGCATGGCCACGCGCTGCGCGCTCACCTGTGACTTCCTTTTCAAACTGGACCATGGAAGATCCTGCAGCAGCATGTTGCACAAAGGGGCTCGGTCGGTGGCCGCCAGCCCAGAAAAGATTTATGGACTTATTTTGTATTTAACCCAACTGTGAGTCTGAGAGAAGAGAAGAACCGAATGTATGTATTTTTTAAAATAAATTCTGTCCTTGTTTGAAGCTGTTTGGTTATAGAATTGTCGCTGCTGTGTGTGTGGGTCAGGTTCTGGTTCTGTTTGTTTGGACTCACTGCTGCTGTGCTGACTTGTCACAGAATAGCGCATTCACGTTTGACCTCCGCGTCAACTTTTTGCCTAATAAGCTCATTTATAACAACTGCGAGGAAGTGCTATTGTGTAGTTATTGCATTTGAAGCGGGTAAACAAGCATATGCTGTCAGAAACTTTTTCTGCTCAGTGGTTTGGTGTGTCCAGGATCTGCTGTGGACCGAATGGTTCGAGACGGTTCTGAGAGAGTCCGTCATTGTTTTCGACAGTTGAATCGCTGTGTTGCTGAGCGTTGATCTTAGTGTAACTGTAGAATGTGAATTGCTATATTTCAGAATTTTACTGCTCTGTTTATAAGCGTTTTTATGTGTTGAAAAGTCCGGAAACTTTTGCTAACTGATAGCTACTTTCTGTTCAAAATGGCCGTGGCGTTTGTTTATGTATTGTGATTGGTTGTCGGGGCTGTGTAGAGACACTGTGATAGGTCAGAGGGAAAGAACTACAACTCCCATGACGACTACAAGTTCTGTGATTGGTTGTCGGGGCTGTGTAGACACACTGTGATAGGTCAGAGGGAAAGAACTACAACTCCCATTACTACTTGAGTTAAGAACTCAGCCGTGACTCACAAGCACACTAACCGGAGAAAAAGCCGTTCTTTTTCTTCAGAGAGTAAATAAATGAAGTTATTTCAGCGTTTGTCACATCCAGGTACAAAACTCATCCAAAAAGTGGATTTTTATCGTGTTGTTCAGTAACCATCGTGATTAAAATAAAAACTATCTCTCCCTTCGAGATGATGACTGGTCGACAAAACAGCTGACTTGATTTATAATAACTGCATAAAGTATTGTCAGATAAATTCTATAATCTTCAGTGACAAACTCAGTGCTCCATTTATTATTATTTTGATTTGGATTATGAATTGTGCAATAGAATAACGAGCAAAAAAATAAAAAAATAGACTTTCTGAACTATAATACAGATACAATTACCTTCTTTTTCATTTATTCATTATTATTTTTTTAACACTTAACAATTTCAGACCTAACGTTTTGCACAGAAATTAGATGGAAGTCAAATTTCCTCTAATCTTTGAACAATGTATGTATAGAAAGATGGTTCAAACAGCCATTTACCAACACAGGTTGGTCGTTATATTTATTATCTGCGACGTTTTTATGTCTATATTCTGTTTTTTACCTTCATTTTGTATGTTGCCTATGTGTTGCCTGTTTGTTCAACATACTTTAAAGAGGAACTAAACCCAAAATTAACTTTTTTTTAGCTGACTAATATGTTTTCTTTTTTTTTTTTAAAGACTAAAACTAGACTAAAATTTTTTACGTTTTTGTCGATTTAAACTGAACTAAAACCATTAAATATAGAAATGACTAAAACAGACTAAAACTAAGAAGTATTTTAGTCTAAAAGACTATGACTAAAACTGATATCAAAATGGCTGTCAAAAACAACACTGCACGCCACTACCCTTAATTCATAGCGGAAGCCGGGAGTGTACTTCCACCCGCGGTCCCGCGCTCTTGTTTACGTTTGTGGGGAAACATACTTGCTAGCGATTTATTTATTTATTTACACAAAAGTTTCCTTTACCTCACGTAAATGGAAGCACATAAGAGGTGGATACATTCCAAGGATGTTTTAAGAAGCTGCGAAGATAAGACGTTAACTGCGAAGATAAGACGTTATCTGTGCTTCAGCTGTCACTGAGCAGTGACAGCTGAAGCACAGTTAACGTCTTATCTCACTGCTCACGGACAGGCTGACTGGACACTGTGGAAGGTACATCACTTATCTGATATCAGAATATTTAGATCACAGCCAGACATTAATATAGTCAGAGTTCAAGTCTGTGCTGTGAATGGAAGCATACATTTAATATAAAATTTGTTGAAAATGTCACAAGTAAAATGTACAAAGTTGAAACACATGCTGTTTAATTAACAAGTTGATGATAAAGTAGTTATATATTTTCTGCAATATTCAAAGACAAGATAATATGAAATATGTACATTGTTTTGAGAAAACCATGTGTTGCCATTTAAAGAAGAACCTGTTACATTGTGGTTGAATAAAACAAAAAAAGAAGTCATTTTTCAGTTGATCTTGTACATACACTATTACATAAGCTTTTCAACAAAAACATTCATGGTGTAGAGTATATAATAATAATAATAATAATAATAATAATGTCTTTTCCTGTCATCTGCGTATGTTTCCCATACACAGACGAAATTCGTCTCTGCATTTAACCCAACCACCTACCAGGTGGTGCAGTGAGCAGCTCGAAAGCGCCCGGGGAGCTGGAGAAATAGGTGTGCACTCATAGACACCCCAAGGTGGGTAGTGGCCGGGGCGCGAACCCGCGTCCAAAGCCCTGCCACTAGACCATCTTGGCTCCTATATATATTATATACAAAAGAGAAACATAGAAATTATTTACTCCATATCTAAAAATTTCTGTGTTAAGGTACTCTCAGGTCGTAGAATCTTCAATCACCAGCAGACTCCCAGGACATGGATGGAAACTCGACTTGGTCCAGAAGTTTTGTGCAGTCGTACACAGCAACAAACGAGTTAAAATCTTCTATAAATAAATCTGCTGTTCATTTACATTTGTTCTTTTTGTTGTTATTTCAATAATTAAAATACACTGTTCAATGTCTAATAATGTGAAGTAGTTTCATTGTGATGTCACCCATACTACTCATTGTAATACACATAAATAAAAACTAAAGGTCTTGATTGTTCTTAGGCCAGTGTTTTTATTCACATGTGCAAAGCATAAAAACATTCATTTTGCTTATAAGTTTTCATCACCCAGGAGACTGACAAAGTTCAGAATAAAAGCTATAATTATACATTTAAAACAGTTGAAACTGAATACTGTACAATATGACAACTGTGGGTGGTGTTGTCTTAATGAAAATGAATTGGCACAGAATAAAGATCAAAACCAATTCAACAAGCAATGATGGAGACCAGCAAACTGAACAGATTTCTCTTCATGTGGAACTGTCCGATTTCAGCCAACTCCACAGGAATCCAAGGTGTAGATCTGAGACTGGACCCAGGTGTACGATCTGAGACTGGACCCAGGTGTACGATCTGAGACTGGACCCAGGTGTACGATCTGAGACTGGACCCAGGTGTACAAACTTATCTCTGGATGGATCTCGTGGCTTCAATCTTCTGTAAAGTAGAAAAAGAAAACTTGTCTTGTCATAGACAGTGTGTACAGTACAGTATTTGTACTAAAATGTCAGTAAATAAAGCATTTACTTAATGTAGGATCTTATCTCTGGATGGATCTCGTGGCTTCAATCTTCTGTAAAGTAGAAAAAGAAAACTTGTCTTGTCATAGACAGTGTGTACAGTACAGTATTTGTACTAAAATGAGTAAATAAAGCATTTACTTAACAGATCTGTCATTAAATAATATAAATAAATATAAATAATACTGTATAAACACGTGTGCAACACACAATTAATAAATAGTAATTGTGTTATTATGTCCGACATATTATTTATGTCGGACAGAAATAAATAGTTTCTGTCCGACAGATTTGTTATGTAAATTCTTTATTTACTCACATTTTAGTACAAATGTAGCTTCATGTGCACTTTTCTCCTCTTTAATTTACATCATTATTTTAAATGTGCTTTAATAACTCTGGTTTAATGACGGGTCAGGTTTTGAGGCCTAGTCATTGTTGACACGGTCTGTCTTTGAAAAAAGATGTGTAAACTGTCTCAATCATATAACCAGCTAAATAACAGTTTAACTAAAATAACACAGCCCAAAAAAAAAGTCCAGGCTCAAGAACCAGCACTTTGTTGTGAGTGTTACCGTCTGGAAGTTAGCCTTTAAAGTAGCTACATGCTAAGCTAACCACAGCAGTAGCACCAAAGCAGTACAGACGCTAAATCATGGGAGAAAAAAAAAACCCAGCTACTAAACAGACGGTTATACTCCGATATTGTTCTGACATGGTTTCACAAAATGATTTATATAGAATATTTTGTTTACCGAACTAAAGTTGATCGGAGCGCGACGTCTTCGAGAGCAGGTCCGAGGCTGAGTCAGACAGAGGAAAGAGCTGCTGTAGGCTCCTCCGATGGACATAGATCCTTCACGTTTACAACAGCGCGTTGCTCAAACATATACCTGGCTGTAACACCCTCTAACCCAGCAAGAAACCCAAAAAATTAAAAAAACGAGAGAAAATAAACTGGTGTCCCGGCTTGTTTTTCACAGCAAACCACACGCTACAGGACTTCCGCCGGAAGTTTACTCCCGGGAGGGGGCGGCACCGGACTGTCATGGCGGCCTACATGAGCTTTTTGCGAAAGAGGTGGATTCAACAAAACTGCTCAGGGGGCCACAGTTTCTAAAAGCCAACAGCTCGGGGGCTGGACATCCATTATGTAAATAAACCAAAGTTAACAATGATCTGTTACCTTTTTAATTTGTTTATTTTATTGCATTGAATCATAAGTGCAATACAGAACCCCCCCCCACACACAAAAAAATATATATATACAGGTAGTCCTCGACTTACGACGCCCCCGACTTACGACATTTCGGACTTAGGAATGTGCATCTCATTAAAAAAAAAATATATATTTTTTTTTAAATAATAAATAAATAAATGTACAGTACTCTACAGTTACCAAACACTTAGCCCATCCTAACATAGCTTTAAGGAGTAAGTTGAATTGTCTCCCTCCTCCCTAGCAGGCTCCATTCACATAAAGGGAGCTAGCTCCCTTTATTTGAAAGGGAGACAATTCAACTCACTCCTTCATCTTTAACAACTGTGTTAAGATAGGCTAAGTGCTTGGTAACTGTACAGTACTGTACATCTATTTATTTATAAATAAAAAAATAAATAAAAACATATTTTCTTTTATTTTTATAATAAATAAATAAATGTACAGTACTGTACTGTACAGTTACCAAGCACCTAGCCTATCCTAACACAGTTAAGGAGTGAGTTGAATTGTCTCCCTCCTCCCTAGCAGGCTCCATTCACATAAAGGGAGTTGGCTCCCTTTATGTGAAAGGGAGACAACTCAACTCACTCCTTCATCTTTAAAAACTGTGTTATCTATTTATTTATAAAAAATAAAAACAATTTTTTTTGTATGTGATCCTACTTACGAATTTTCAACTT
>JBBPBX010010810.1:0-57150 GCA_038048925.1 Garcialebias charrua | reverse complement strand
TCGGCTCGGCCTGGTGGCTGCCTGGTGGGGCTCGGGTCCTCTGGTCCTATCGGGTCTGGGCCTGAGGGGTGGGCGTCCCCGGTGCCCGGGCCTCGGTGACCGGGCCTGGGGCTACGTCAGTGCAACGGGCTCCGGCGGGGGCCTGTGGGTTTGTCGCTGTTGGCCTCCCGGGGGTCATTGTGTGTAGTCGCTGGTGGAGCTCGTCCGGTTCTCCCCCTTGGTCAGATCTGGGGAGAGGGTGAGTGGCTCGTCCTGTTCGGGTGGCCCTGGGGACTCTGGGCTCGGGGTCCTTCTTGGGGTCTTGGGCTTTGATCGCCCCTTCGTCTGCCTCGGGCCTTGGGGGG
This sequence comes from Garcialebias charrua, assembly GCA_038048925.1. NCBI lineage: Eukaryota > Metazoa > Chordata > Actinopteri > Cyprinodontiformes > Rivulidae > Garcialebias > Garcialebias charrua. The sequence continues at coordinate 56,806 of JBBPBX010010810.1, read as the reverse complement.
ACGGATCTCTGATGCTTCACGGTCGCTACTGAATGTTCTATTGGAGGAACCTTATTCACTTATGCATGTTCACAGCCACACACAAATGGATGCAGGGATGTATATGTAGATATCATATGCGGAACCTTATTCACTTGTGCATGCTCACAACCACACACAAATGGATGCAGGGATGTATATGTAGATATCATATGCAGATATGTAGATGGATATGTGATATGAATGTATATGTATATATATTTGTAGGTATGGGTATGTTTATTTATGGAAATCTACTGCAAGGTCATGAATATTATTAGTCTTTATGCATGTGTATTTTGTTGCTGTGTTTTGTCATGTGCTTTGCAGGATTGCGGACGGAGGTTGGGTGTGTTTGCCTTGTGCTCTTTTTGTGGATAATTGTTGTTTTGTTGTCTTACTTTCTATCTTTCTTTTCTCTCTTTAAAAAAAAACATATCGGTGTGAGAGGATGGCTGTGAGGTGAGACAAAGAAAAATCTTCTTTATTCATGTTTTTTTTAAATCATGAACTCCTGAAGCTGAAGAAAAATACAAATGGTACAAAAATAAATTAGTAAGTGTTAAGAAATCATAAGAGGGAATATTATAGTCAATTATTACATACAAGCAGTGGTGATATGAGGATGACTTGGCGAGTAATTAACAACGTTCTAAATAAACACAAGGGTAATACGGGAGTGTCACAACATTTTGTGGAAAATAATATGGAAATTAATGATAACAAGGAAATTGCAAATGGATTTAACAATTATTTTGTGAATGTTGGATCAAATCTTGCTACTTCAATTCCTAAAGTAGACAAAAACGTGAGCTATTTAATCAGTAGTTGTGTCAACAGTATGTTTCTAAGTGGAACTACGGAAGAAGAAATATTGAAGGTAGTTAAAAAATCTGCTGATAAAAGATCTAAAGATTGTGAAGACATTGATATGATGGTTGTGAAGGAGATAATTAATCATGTTATTAAGCCATTTGCATATATTTGTAATTTATCATTTTCAAAAGGTATATTCCATGATAGAATGAAGATAGCCAAGGTAACTCCAATTTTCAAAAATGGTGTAAAATGTTTATTTAATAATTATAGACCCATATCTTTGTTGCCTCAATTTTCTAAAATTCTTGAAAAAAAATTGTGTCCAGACTGGACAACTTTCTTGATAAAAATGATATCTTAAGTGACAGTCAATATGGTTTTAGATCTAATAATTCAACATCCCTAGCACTTATGGAGTTGATGGAACAGCAGTTGATAATAAACAATATTGTATAAGTTTATTTGTAGATTTAAAAAAGGCTTTTGATACCATTGACCACACTATTTTATTAGAAAAACTGGAAAAATACGGTATTAGGGGCCCAGCTTTACAATGGATATCAAGTTATTTGACAGGAAGAAAACAGTTTGTGCAAATTGATGATGTCAGATCTCATCTGTGTGATATTTCATGTGGAGTTCCTCAGGGATCGGTTCTTGGACCTAAGTTGTTTATTTTGTACATTAATGATATAATCAAGGTGTCTGAATTCCTAAATTGTGTTATGTTTGCTGATGACACTACCTTCTTTTGCTCGGGTGGAGACCTAAATCAAATTTGTGAACTTATGAAGAGGGAGTTTGCTAAACTACAAACTTGGTTTAAACTAAATAAGTTATCTTTGAATGTTGAAAAAACTAATTATATGATATTTAGTAAAAAAAATTCTCTGTGGACTTTCCTTTTCAAATTGATGGCGTCGAGATACACAGAGTAAATGAAGTCAGGTTCCTTGGAGTAATTATTGATGATAAACTGTCATGGAAGCAACATATTAACCTTGTAAGAACTAAATTATCAAAGTCCGTGGCAGTATTGTATAGGGTAAGGGACTTCTTGAATGTAAAAGCTCTGAGTTTGCTATACAACACAATTATTGTACCACATTTGATTTACTGTGTTGGTGTTTGGGGTACTGCTTGTAAAACTTTAACCCAGTCAATTTTCATTTTACAAAAAAGAGCTGTAAGAATTGTCTTAAGAAAACACTATTGTCATCCTTCTAGTATTTTGTTTTATCAAATGAAATCGCTTAAGTTCTATGATTTGGTGGATTACTATATTTTACTAATTATGTTCAAGGCTCAGAACAACATACTACCACCACACATTCAAATATATTTTACTAAAAGGATTAGTTGTTACAATTTAAAGGGTATGGACATTTTTGTTAAACCGAAGTATCGAACCAGCTTGAGGGGTAGATCAACTTCTATAAAAGGCATAAGTTTATGGAATAGTTTGGACTGTGATATTAAAAATGAGAAATCATTATTTTTATTTAAGAAAAAGATCAAGAATATTCTGTTAACAAGATATATATATAAGTTTGTAAATATCTATTAATTATAATTAGTAATGTGGCTAATTATATGTTCTTTGCTATGCAATTTTATTTTCATTGCTTGATTCTGTTTGTTTAAAAATGATTTTTTTTTTCATTCATTCATTCACCCTTTATTTATACAGGCTAGCCTCATTGAGCCACAGGGACTCATTTACAAGAGGGACCTGTCTCACTCACACCCAGGGTCAATTTAGAGTTACCAATCAGCCTAACATGCATGTTTTTGGACTGTGGGAGGAAACTGGAGCACCCGGAGAAAACCCACGCATGCACAGAGAGAACATGCAAACTCCAGCCAGAAAGGCCCCCGGACCAGGATTTGAACCAGGGACCTGCTCTACCAGTTGTGCCACCATGCTGCCCTCTTTGTTAAGAAGGGGCAGATATGATAAGATATTATTCTTCTTCTGCTACCTTTTATTTTATATGTATTTTATTTATTTGAATTTGAAATGGTATTTGTGTTTTTTAATTATTATGAAATAAATAAACGTTTAAAACAAAAACAAAACAAAAAGGTGAGAAGGGAGGCCATATATTAAGGGAAGAAAAAAAACTTGTGAATGGTGTCATAACTAAATTTCACAAAACAAAGAGAAAAATAAACATACAAAATTAAATTAAAACAAAGGAGCGCGACTATATGAAAATCTTATTGTTTTGAATAAAACAATAAGTTGTCTGTTGTGAGATGATGCTAGTGGTTTTGCAGTTTTGTAATCTACTTAATGAATAATAGTATGACTTAAAATCGTTCATAAAACAGGAAAGAGGACTTATTATCCCTCTTACTACAGTGAATGTGGTACTTTGCTATAAGTACGACTATGGCATCAGAGAAAGCTGAGCTTCAGTTATCCACATAAAGTAAAATGGCATCAGCATCAAAAGAAGGAATGTTAAGTTTGAGATTAATCCCATTTCTGATGTCTGACCAAAGATGTTGTATTGACATTTTTTTTAATTGCTCGAGGGATCCGTCTTCTGATTTAAAAAAGGCACACAAATCAACATCAAATTTAAATCTTCTTTCAAGAAACATGGCTACAGCATATATCTTATTTATTATTTCCAAATGATTCTCCTTCACTTTAGGAGATTTAGGCCATTTGATAAATTTAGAATGAGCAGAAGTCATTATGGTTCTATGATTTATATTGGGAGGTTTCTTGAAGGAATCTTTGTTTTAATCAGTAAATCCTTTGTCACATATCTAAAAAAGCTAAGTCTGGTCCTCTGGACATTCAAAAAACAAAACAAAACAAAACAAATGTCAAACAAAGCAATTTTGAATGTCCAGAGGACCAGACTTTGCTTTTTTAGATTTTTCTACCTGGATTATTGAGCATGCATCAGAGCCTTTGTCACATACATTCATTGATCACCTTGTTGCATTTGAAGTCAACTAAGTTACAGTCATTTAATTTTAATGTGGACATCAAATTGTCACCTTTGATGAGATTTTTAATTGATTGAATCAGTTGTTGGTCAGGCTACTTCTTGTTTTGAATATGTATATGTAATATAGTTTTTGAATCAAGTTTACTTTTGTAGATAAAACTAGATGTTAAACAACTGTTAAAATACGCCAGAATGCAGGAAATGGCATCTACTTAATTCAAAAATTTCTGGGGGAGGACCCCCAGACCCCCCACCCAAACTTTTACTGTATATTATGATATTTATTCTGTATTTTGCCAGATTATGGTGATTCTGGGGTTGTGATGATGGGGCCCTTGAAGATCGTTGCCAGGGAACAGAGAAGAGTTAATCTGGCCCTGTCTGCCACTGTGGTCCTTGCTCTTCCTGGGGTCCTCGCTTTGCCTGCCGCTGTAGTCCTCAATGCTGGTCCATCTGCGGTGATCTCAACGCCACAGCCGAAGAAGCTGAGTCAGCCGCACCTTCCAGAGGTCCTCGCTCATCCAGCTGCAGCTGTCCCAAGGGTCTCATCACCTCCAGCTGCAGTCATCCTAGGAGTCTCTCCACCTGCATTCTTGGCCTCTCCTGTTGTTGCCCCGCCTGTCGCCATGGTCCCCTTGGGGGTCTCATCCCTCTTCTGCCCAAGTCCAGGAGGGTACAGGTGGACACCACCACTGACCATAAAGGGACGGTCTCCTGGCTGCCAGCCAGACCTCTGGCCTGCCGACGGATGATCATCAGGCCGCCCCCCCAGATCTTCTGTCCTGCCATGGACAGTCTCCTGATGGCCCACCTTGACTTGGGTGGGTTAGTGTTTCTGTGTTTCCCCTTTTTCTTCAGTGTCTTCCCAGGTTCCTACCTGTCAGTTTTTTGTTGTGTGCCCTACTTTGTCTCTTGGATTATCCCCTCACGAACCATGTGTAGCACCTGTCTGCACCGCTGTTGCTGCTCACTCACCAGGAGTGACGTAATCCTCACCAGCCCAACAACAATGTCTCCTCCACAGACTGAGAAGGTTAGTGACAGCCACAGTAACTCACAGAACCTCCTCAGCCAGGAACTGTTCACTAACCTCTGTCTTAGATCGGATTCCCCCTTGGACCTGGACCTCATGGGTAAAACCTTATTGTGCCACCTTTGCGTTTTTGGGGCAGTTGATAACAATGGTGCCAACTCTGCATTGGGGCCTGGCCCTTGCAAAGAGGATGATCATGGTTGAGTGCCATGTAAGCAGGGTGACAGACGAGGGAGGGCCCCTGGTCAGGCCAATTCCTGGCAACATAAGCTAGCTCTGGGAACATAGAATGTCACCTAAGAGGCAGGTATGGTGTCGGAGCTTCTGTGTGAGGTTGTGCCATACCAACTACATAAAGCTGAGCTCACCTCTGCACACAGCTTGGGCTCTGGAACCAAACGGTGGAGAGGCTGGATTACTTCCTTCTCTGGAATTGCTCAGGGAGAGAGTCATTGAGCAGGTGTGGGGATACTCGTCTCACACGTCTCTTTAGATTGGCAGACCAGGGTGGTGGTTTCCTCAATTTAAAAAGGGTCGCCAGAGGGTGTGCTCCAATTATTGTGGGATTACACTTCTCACCCACCCCAGTAAAGTTTACTCCAGGGAGGTTCACACTGATTGTTAAACCTTAAATACAGGAGGAGCAATGTGACTTTAGTCCTGGTTCTGAAATAGATCTTCATCCTTGCAGATCTGCTAAGAGGGTTGTAGAAGTTCAACTCTTTAGTTGAATGCGTTTTGTAGAGCTGGAGAAGTCTTGTGACCTTGTTCTCTGGATCATTCTGTGGGGAATTATGGGGTGCCAGGTTTGTGCTTTGGTGGTTTCAGACCTATATAACCAGTCTGCATACAGTCAAGCTAATTCTCTGGGCAGGTTTGACTCCACCGGGACTGTCACTTGTCAACAATCCTGTTTGTGTTATTCATGATCTCAATGCGCAGTTATAGAAAGGAGGATGTCTGGTTTGGGAATCTTGGGGTCTCGTCTTTGCTTTTGGCAGCTGATGTGGTTCTGATGGCACCTTCATGTCATAACATTGAGTACGAAGCAGCTAGAAGGAGATCCAGCTTTTCTAAGTCCAAGGCTATTGTTCTCAACCAAAAACTTATGGAATGACCTCTTGGGAAGTCTTTGCCTGAGGTGGATGAGTTTAAGCATCTGAGCGTCTTGTTCATGAGTGATGGTAGGATGGAACAGGAGATGGATTGACTGATTAAGGCCTTGTTCTCAGTAATGGGGGTGTTCCTTCATTCAATTGGAATAAAGAAAAGCTCATCGCAATGGGCAAAGCTCACATTTCACTGGTTCATCTTCCTTTCAATCATCACCTATGGTCTTGAGGTATGGTTCATGACTGAGAGAACAAGATCCTATATACAAGTGGCCAAAGGGCTTCCTTATTAGAGTGTCAGTCATGGTGAAGAGAGAGTTGAGTCAATAGGCAAAACTCTTGATTTGCTGGTCTGTGTACGTTTCGACCCTCACCTCTGGTTGAGATTTGGATCATGACCCAAAGAAGGAGATCCTGGATACAAGAAGATGAAATGAGCTTCCTTTGAAGGGTGGCCGGGCTCAGCCTTTGAGATAAGGTGAAGAGCTCAGTCATTCGGAGAGAGCTCTGTGTAGAGCCACAGCTCCTCTAGCCTGGTTAAAACCAGACCCTTGTGCTTACCTTCGCTTCGTACTAGGGTCTGGACTTTCTGTTATAGAGAACCGATTCTTGCTGGAGGCGTGGCCTCTGCTGAGGAACAAAACCATTGGATCTTAGAAAAATTTTGAACAGGGAAAAGCATTCTGCTCCCTCCCCTCAGAGCCATATATGGCTGCTCCCCCGTGGTCTGCCGAACTTGACATGTGCTCCGCCTCCTGCAGCATTTTCTCTCGCTGCAGCCTCCCGCTGCATATTCTGTGTTTATATGTCAATAAAACGTCCTAAAAAAATAAAATAAAACATGGATCGCTGGTCCAGCACACCAGAAGACCAGAAAATCTGCAGGGACTCGGGCAGCAACGTAAAACCCGAGTTTAATTCTCTCGTGACAACCTGAGGCATTTCCTCATAGCGGAGGGAGAGGAGGAGGAGGGAGAGGGAGCGATCACTTGACTTTTGGCCAAAAAAACAAAAGAAAACTCCAGATAAGGGATTAAGAAGGGGAAATTAATACATTTGTGTCACATATAAAACAGTCCTGCATCGCTTTGCATCGCTTTGAATGAGAACATGCGAATGCTCGCTGGCTGCGCGCTGGGACAGGTGGGGGCGTGGGTTAGGGGCCAAAAACTCCCCCTTCTGTTCTCTGATTGGCCCGGTCAAAAATCGACCGGAGAAATCGTTGTCTATGGGAGAAGTCCCAGACTGTGCAGTGAAGGGAAATGAGAATTGAGTGGAGCTGTGCAGGAAGGCGAGGGCCAGGCTACAGCTCCTCTACATCAAAAGGAGTAAGTTGAGGTGGTTTGAGCATCTGATTAGGATGCCTCCATTTGGAGGTTTTTCAAGCTTGTTATATTAGGAGGAGGCCTCAGGGCAGACCCAAACCTCGCTGGATGGATTATATTTGCTCTTTAGCCTGGGATCCCTTTGTGGTCCCTAAGAAGTAGCTGGAAATTGTCACCGGGGTGAGGGATGTCTGAGTCTAATGGACTTGTTGCCTTTGTGCCCTGAATAAGCAGTTGAAGATGGAGATGGTTGCTTGAAAAAAATGCATTTTTAGACATGAAGAGTTTGACATATCTGCACATACACACCCAAAATATGTGTGCATTTTCAGCATCTGGCACACACAAGCTCCTGTTATAATGTAATAAATGATGATGTCACACACACACTGCTCTGTTCAACTTCACTTCAACAAGAGTAAATGTGTCTTTTCAGCTTTAAGACTTATGAAAACCTCATCTGAGTGAGTGTGTCTGTGTCTATGTGTGCTTTCAGTATTCATTCATCACTCCTGAATAGCTTGATTGAAATGGTCATGACCCTCCTGTTTCCTGATTGGTCGGTTTCTGTGACCTTTCAGTTTGCATTGAGCTTAAATTGTAGGTCTGAATGTCACAAGCTACAATAAAGAGTCTGTTTGAAAATGAGCAATGAAACTGCAAAACTTTTGCATAAAATTCTGTTGTGAATTTTTATTAATTATTTTTTAAACTCATTAACTGCTGCTGGAGAACCCAGTAGATCCACTTTTAAATTGACCTGTTCTATTTTTTAAAATTATTTTACACTTTGCAATTTAATGGGTTTTTATTCCACATGTGCCGATAACTCTTCCTCTTCTTCTTCTTTAGCTTTTGCCTTTTCAGGGGTGGCCACAGCGAGTCATCCTCCTCCACCTCACTCTGTCTTCTGCATCCTCTGTCCTCACTCCAACTACAGTATCTTCATGTCCTCTCTAACTGCATCCATACATCTCCTCTTTGGCCTTCCTCTTTGTCTTTTTCCTGGCTGCTGCATTTCTAACATCCTTCTATCAATATACCCACTGTCCCTCCTCTGGACATGTCCAAACCATCTCAGTCTGGCCTCCCTAACTTTATCTCCCAGTTGTTCAACATGTGCTGTACCTCTGATGATCTCATTCCTGATCTTATCCATCCTTGTCACTCCTAAGGAGAACCTCAGCATCTTCATTTCTGCCACTTCCAGTTCTTTCTCCTGTCTTTTTGTCCATGTCTCTGTCTCCAGACCATACAACATAGCTGGTCTCACCACTGTCTTGTAAACTTTTCCTTTGACCTTTGCTGACACCTTTTTGTCACAAATCACTCCTGAAACTTTTCTCCATCCACTCCATCCTGCCTGGACTCTCTTTTTCACTTCTTTACCACATTCCCCATTTTCCTGGACAGTGGACCCCAAGTACTTGAAGTCCTGCACCTTTGTGACCTCTGCTCCTTGTAGCCTCACTGTTCCACCGGCCTCCCTCTCATTCACACACATGTACTCTGTCTTACTACGGCTGACTTTCATTCCTCTTCTTTCAAGTGAATACCTCCACCTCTCCAAGTTCTCTTCCACCTGTTCCCTGTTCTCACCACAGATCACAATGTCATCTGCAAACATCATAGTCCATGGGGATTCCTGCCTGACCTCATCTGTTAGTCGGTCCATCACCAGAGCAAACAAGAAGGGGCTCAGAGCCGATCCTTGATGCAATCCCACCTCCACCTTGAAGATATCTGTCACTCCTACAGCACATCTCACCACTGTCCTGCTGTCTTCATACATGACCTGTACCAGTCTAACATACTTTTCTGCCACTCCAGATTTCTTCATGCAATACCACCCCTCCCTCGGCACCCTGTCATATCAATCAATCAATCACCTTTATTTTACCAGGTAGAGCCCGTTGAGATCGAGATCTCTTTTACAAGGGTGACCTGGTCAAGTGGTCAGCAGCACATGTCACATCGTAATTAACAATAAGCATTTGCATTTATCAAAAAAAAAAAAAAAAACTACAATTAGAATAAATAGATGTTGACTGTACAAAACCATCAGGATAAGACAGACTTATATAGGTATTATACAGTATATATAAAAACAGACAGACATCGGTTGAGTAGGCAGACAACGGTTGAGTAGATACAGTTTTAAAAAATCAACAATGATGGATTAGTCTTTGAACAATATGCTTTTTCTAAATCCACAAAGACACAATGGAGTTCTTTCTGACCCTCTCTATACTTCTCGATTAGCATTCTCAAAGTAAAGATGGCATCTGTGGTGCTCTTTCTTGGCATGAAACCATACTGTTACTCACAGATAGTCACCTCTTGTCTTAGTCTTGCTTCCACAACTCTCTCCCAGATCTTTATCATGTGGCTCATCAACTTAATTCCTCTGTAGTTTCTACAACTCTGTACATCACCCTTGTTCTTAAAAATGGGCACCAGCACACTTCTTCTCCATTCCTGTCATTTTCTCACCATCAAATGTGCCATTGAATAATTGAGTCAAAAACCTCACTGCAATCTCTTCAAGACATTTCCAAATCTCAACTGGTATGTCATCAGGTCCTACTGCCTTCCCCTTCTTCATTCTTTTCAGAGCTTTCCGGACTTCACCCTCACTAATCTTTCCCATTTTCTGGTCCACAGATTCTATGACCTCTACTCTTCTTTCTCTTTCAATCTCTTCATTCGCTTCTCAAAGTACTCCTTCCATCTTCCTGTCACACTCTCCTCACTTGTTAGAACATTACCATTCCTATCATTAATAAGCCTAATCTGTTGCACATCCTTTCCAGCCTGATCCCTCCGTCTTGCCAATCGGTACAAGTCCTTCTCACCCTCTTTAGTGTCCAATCTCACATACAACTTATCGTACGCCCTCTGCTTTGCTTTAGCTACTTCCCTCTTTGCTTTACATCCCATCTCCTTATATTCCTGTCTCCTCTCTTCAGTCCTCTCACTGTCATATTTCTTCTTGGCTAACCTTTTTCTTTGAACGGCATCCTGCACTTCACTATTCCACCACCAGGTTTCCTTATCATCCATTCTCTGTCCAGATGACACACCAAGTACCTTCCTACTTGTCTCTCTCCACATGTGCCGATAACAAACACCTGCAACTTGGACAATCAGCAGAGTCAATTCTGACCTTTCCTGTTGATGATCAAATTTGGGCAGAGACTTAAAGATTGTAAAAATATATTTTTAAAATGGAACAAGCCAACTAATTACTGTTTTATATAAATACTTACATACCATTTTATTTATAGAGCACTTAAAATAGCGACAAGGCCAACCAAAGTGCTGTACAAACACAAAACAGGCAATGTGCAAAGCAACATACAAAATTGAGTGAATCAGAATATAAACACACTTGACATTGTAACAGGAAACAACCCTCCTTTTCCACTCTCTGACTTTTACTCATCTGTCCAGCCAGGTCATTCTTTGACTGATTCCCTCTTGTAGAGCTTGAATAAAGGTTACCTTGAGTTTTCACAAACACGGACCATCGAACTTACACAGCGCCTTTTTCCATTTGTCCACCTCTTTTCAGATGCAAACACAAGTTCAATAAGGAAAAAAGTCTGATTTTTTAAATGTGTTGAAAATAAATATATTAAATTTTATTTCACAGACAAGAAAACTAAATCAGTAATTTAAAAAAAATAGTCAAATGTTTGTTTTTTAAACAAAGTTTATTCTTCATTACAGATGACATTCAGTGAACTTGGAACCTTTGGAGTCTAATTACAACAGTGGTTGACATGTTTAATCTGGATTTTGTACATCACCCTTGGATGCATGTCCAACAGGAACTCGGAACAGGAGAGATATACTGTCGTTTTGATAAAAATTAAAAGACATAGAGACCTTTTGTAATGATTTGACCCGGTCTGCTGCCATTGGACCTGCGAGCTACTGAGGCCGAGAGACTCGGGTTGCTGCCGTCGAATCTGGGGGCTGTTGCTGCTGGGCCCTGGTCTGCCGCCGTTGGACCTGCAAGTTGCTGAAGCTGAGAGATCCGGGTTGCTGCCGTCGGATCTGGGGGCTCTTGCTGCTAGGCTACTGTAGAGATATAGCACTCTCATGTCCGTATTGGAGTTAAACCTCTTCACATCTCTCTGAAACTCTGAGTGTTACTTTTCTTGAGCTCTCAAGGAGACAAGTGGACACTATTTTGTTATAATTATTTTGAATTAATGGACACCAATCAATCAGAAATAACTTTCTTTTAATGTGTGTTAATTCAAAATTGATCAACAGTATATTTTGTCATTTAATGATGATTTACTAAGCTGGTATATTTTAAATATGCCAAAGTTAAGAGAACACCTCAGAATGATCTTGCTTTAAACCAGGGGTGCCCAACCTTTTTTGAACCAAGGGCTACTTTTGAAGTTGGCAGTTTGCCGAGGGCTACTCGTCCAGTCTCAGTATCAAAAACATAATTTTTCATCTCCCTACTCCTCACTTCTTTAAAGTAAATAAAACAGAACGTAATGTGTTGCTAGTTTTATTTAATTAAAGTATTTTATCAAAGTAAAAGAACACAATATTTGAAAAGCACACCATATTTTTTAAAGAAACGAATAAACAACTGAACTGAACAATATAAAACTCCCTCATTAACACACTAACTATTTACAAAAAGTTACAAAGGTGCAGATTTACAAATCTCCAACAATTTCAAATCTCAATAAAACCTAAATATCAAAACTAGGCAGCTGCTCTGTGCAGCAGGATGGTGTGTCATCTGCAGGTGCTGAAGTCCCTCACTGGTCCAGACTGCTGGCTTCAAAGGGCCATTCAGAGTTCCACCTGGTTATAAGACAAGACACACACACACACACACACATTAGGTACAGAAAATGAAGGGCACACCCAAACTGCAAAATAAATAAATAAACACTAGCTAGCTAACTAGTCTGGTCTAAAATTTAATAAAAAAACAACATACAGACACATTGTGACAAGTCTATAGGAGACAATTTTTATGCAGCTGTATAAAATAAATGTGTCTCTACCTTAGAGGGACTTCTGACATTGAGAGGAGGAGGCCAGGGTCTCATAAGCGGGGCAGTATGAGGTGGTTGCGAGGCGCAGGCAGGTCTCCAGATGATCATCAGTCATTGTGGATCTGGTTTTGGACTTGATGATTTTCATGTGTGAAAAAGCAGACTCACACAGATAGGTCGATCCAAAAAGTGCTGTTAAGTTCAAAGCACATCTTCGGATGTTAGGATACTTTTCTTCTGACAGCAGACTCCAGAACTCTCCATTCACGCCAGGTGATGCTCTGGATTTGATCCCAATGTCATTTTGCAGAGTCAACACCTCATTTTCAACACCAGAGCTGTCCAGCTGAAACACGGACACCAATTTGGACACAATGTCATCCACATCAACATTTCCAAAAGGATAACACATGTAGCTGGTAACAGGCTCGATGGAGGAAAAGTCAGTAAATCGTCTCTCAAATTCTGCTGAGATGCTCTGAACCTGCTTAGAAAAGTGTGCACTGTCCAGTTGTGTGACCTCTTTCCCTTGGCGCTGTAGCTCTGCCTCCATGTGTGGGAAGTTTCGCAGGTCCCTGCGTTGCAGCCGACTTGTGAGCAGTTGCAGCCTGCTTTTGAAGGTGCTCACAGAACTGATCATGTGAATTATGTTTTTGTCCTTTCCCTGAAGCTCCAAATTCAGTTCATTGAGCAGGCTGGTGAGATCTGTGAGGAAGGCTAAATCCAAAAGCCACTGGGTGTCCTCGAGTTTTGAATGTCCACCATGACCTGACAGCTTCAGAAAATCCCTGATCTCAGGCAACAGCTCAATGAATCTGGCCAGAAATTTACCTCTGCTTAGCCACCTGACGTCCATGTGCAGCAGCAGGTCTGTGTGGTCTGCTCCTGCCTCCTCCAAGTGAGCCCGGAACAACCTCCTCTGCAGACTCCTGGCCCTTATAGAGCACACAGTTTTCATGGCAACATCCATCACTTCCTTCATGTTTAAAATCTTCCCACACAGGGCCTGTTGGTGGATGATGCAGTGATAGTTCAAAATGTCTGGGAAAGCATCATTCTGCTTGCAGAGTGCAACAAATCCACTGGTGTGACCAGTCATTGCTGGAGCACCATCAGTTGTTATTGAAATTAGTTTATAGAGGGGCAAGTTGCTTTTATTAACAAACTCCATAAACACATTAAAAATATCTTCTCCTCTTGTGTGTCCCTTCAAAGGCAAGATGGTGAGCAGCTCCTCTTTTGCACTCATGTCTGCAAAGGCCATTCTGATAAAAACACACAGCTGTGCTGTGTCCACCATGTCTGTTGACTCATCAAACTGAAGAGAGAAACACTCACATTGTTGCACGTTCTTTTTTAGCTGCTCCTCCACATCAAAAGCCATTCCCTCACATCGTCGTGTCACTGTTTGTCTGGACAACTGCATGTCTTTAATAGCAGCTACGATCTCACTTTTATTTTTAAAATCGTGAAAAAGTGCATCTGCAGCCTCAATAAACGCTTCTTTCATAACTTCTCCATCACTGAAAGACTTCTTATGTTGAGCCAGGATGCGGCTAACACGGTAGGAGGCGATTGTAGCTGCCTTACCTTTCGTGCTGGGCCGAGTGAAGATCGATTGCTGTGCTGCAAGCTTGTGTTTTAGCTCCCGCACTTTGTGAGTCCGTAAAGAACTTTTAGGAGGGAAATCTGCATCAAAACGTTTGTGCATCGTCTTGAAATGCCGCTCCAAGTTGCACTTTTTGGGCAAGGCAACGCTCAAATTACAGATGAGGCAAATAGACTTTGAATTAGAATGAACAAAAAAATAATCCTCCCATTCTGTGTGAAAATAGTAAGTTTTCGTTTGCTTGTTCGCTAGTTTTCCTTCCATGTTTTCTGCGTACTGACATTCACTCCACAGCGCTCTCACTGCTGAACCTAAAGTCTCGTCAGTCACCGCACCCAAAACTCGCGAGACTGTGTCTGTGAGCATACAAGATGGGGAGGGCTGAGGAAAGCGTTGCTGCGCATTGGCATATAGTCATTCCTCCCTCCACCCCTTCTGCCGGAGTTAGAATGAAGCTGAGCAGCGGAAATGTCACCGCCACCACTTCTGCCGGAGTTAGAATGAAGCTTAGCAGCGGACATTTCACCTTGTTAACAGCTGAGAGCCGGCTCGTCAGCTGTTAGAGCAAGGTTGAGCTTCGCGGGCAACTGGGAACCAGCTGGCGGGCGACCGGTCGCTCGCGAGCGACTGGTTGGGCACACTTGCTTTAAACTGTCTGCTCTATGCAGAATAACTGTCTAAAGTTGACTGAACAATCCGTTCGTATTTGTTTGAAGTGTTTTTGGAACGAAGGAAAAGTTCTAGACATAACTTGCTTTCTGTCTCCCGTCCTTTCTAAAAACAATGAATCTGTTCTCAAAACAAATTACATGGCTTGTTCACATGCACCTGCATCTTCTGACGCATGTTTCTCTATTTACTGTCTACCCTATCTGTCACTCAAACTCACTGACTTGCAAAGTCACACCCTCTCTAGTGGTAAGACAACCAATCAGCAGGAAGTATGTGACTAAGTCACACCCCCTTCTTAAAGGGACACTTCCTGTACTTTCTTCAGTGTCGAAGGGGAGAACTTTCTCAACACGGGTTTTTCTCCTCTGGAAAAGCTGGAAACGTTGTGGTCATATGTCAATTAGACCTGCGTTCTCAGCAGGGTCACAGTAAAGCCTACTGTGACTCTTTCACTCAGTTCTGAAAGAATTTGTTTCCAGGAGTTTTATTTTGAAAGCTCAGTCAGGACATGGGCCTGTTTCTGCCGGTGAAGGCGTACTCCCCGCTTGTCTGAATCAGCCATACACGCACGGAAGTCGACTGGACGTGAGCTGGACCACATAGTCCGTTAGTGTCCACAAACTTCTCAGCCCTTATCTCCAAGGGACGTATCGTCACCAGGTAAAAGAGGCTTTGATTGTATGCTGAACGTGTCGGAAGTACAGCTGGACCTGTTTGGGAAAGGTGCCACCCTGTTTGTTTCAAAATAATTAACTTCGGTTAACTTATCTTTCATTCTTCCTCCTCCTATTTCTTCTTTTTCCCTAAGCCAGTAAACTTTAAGTAAATGTGCCAACAGGGAGTTAAACCTAACTTGTCTGTTTGTTTAATTTGAATTCTTGTCGAAGTAGTTAGTAAATCAGAGCTAATATCGATACAAATGTTTAATGTACTTTTATGATTGTTTCAATAAAAGGTCTATTTTCTGGTGGACCAACATAAGTTGAAGTCTCTCGTGGAATTACATTTTGTATAGTCACAGTCAAAGCAATTTAATACCGGAAAAAGAGTGAACTTGTGAATTGGTGGTAGATTTGTGCAGATAAGACCTGCTCAAACCTTGCATCTAAAATATAGGTAAGTCAGTAAACTGACCCCATAAATGTTTATTTACACTAACGGCTAATATTCGCCTATATTACTACACTACCATCATTAGGCCTGTGAGCCAAGTGGCCAGGCCTCGGGCTTATGCTAACAAACCGGAGAGCTGCTACCGCCAGCCTAGAAGTAGCTCGAGTAATGCCGAACAGACGTGGACAAAAGAGACAATAGTCGGTGGAAAATAATTCAGAAAATATGGAGGAAATTAAAAAATCATTTAACTTTATGAGTGCTGAACTGACAAGATTAGTATCTCAACAAGAACTCCTGATCAGTCTGATTGAGGAAGTGAAACAATTGAAAGTTCTGATAAGTAACAAAGACAAAAAATAGCTGAACTGGAACAAAAAGTAGATGATATGGAACAATACACAAGACGAGATAACTTGTTGATTATGGGACTTGAAGTTAGGTGCCGGACATATGCAGGAGTTGCTACAGGTGCTAACGCTACAGAAGACGTACCACAAGAAGAGCTGCAGACTCTGGAGGAGCAAGTAGTGACTATTTTACAAAACAAAGACATTGATATCCAACATGAAGACATTTCAATCTGTCACACCCCGCCTAGTAAACGCGACGCAACCACGCTGCCACGCAACAAGCGACGCAGAAGACGTGGTACGAGGGCAGGCATGCTGGTGAGGTTTAAAAAGTATCTCTCATCTCACAACACGCCGACGGCTGACTTACCTCCTGAATTCAGCGTCTTTGATGTCTGTTGTTCCTTCGCTCGTCGCCACAGATGCCTTGTTGCTATCAATCATGACGCCAGCGATCAGTATCCATCTTGTCCCCCGGTGAGGACTGTGAAGCGAGGTTGCGTTAAACAGAACCTCCGCTCGAGCTGAGAGTGACGTAACTGGCTGTGTTCCAGTACGTGCAGCACTGTTTAATGCCAGATCAATCACAAATAAAACTTTTATATTAAGTGATTTGATCTCAACTCATCGTCTGGATCTGTTTTTGATCACTGAAACCTGGCAGAAAACAGGAGACAACAGCTGCTTCTCTGAACTTCTTCCAAATGGCTACGCCCACCTGAGCGCTCTGCGTGGGGCAGGAAGAGGGGGAGGGCTCGCTGCTGTGTTCAATGAGGCGTTCAAATGCTGCATGTTGCCTCAGAAAAACTACAACAGTTTTGAAAGCATGCTTTTTGTGCTGGAATCTGCTAAACCTCTGCTGTGTAGCCTCTTTTATCGGTCTCCACAATACAATAAAAACTTTCTCAGTGAGTTTTCAGAACTATTGGCTGACCTGCTACCAAAGTTTGACTCTTGGCTTTTCTGTGGAGACTTCAACGCACACATCTGTTGCCCAAGTAATCAGCTTGGATGTGAGTTTCAGGACCTCCTGGACTCTTTTAACCTGTCGCAGTCGGTCTCGGGGGCCACGCACAGTCAGGGTCATACACTCGATTTAATTATCTCCCACGGCCTTCAAATACCTGCTGTGGAGATCCTGGACACCTGTATTTCAGACCATTTTCCCATCTTATTTGAATTTTTCACCTCTCCTGCACCGAAGGCTGTTCTCCCAGCACATCTCTGCCGCTCCATCACCCCATCCACCCCAAGTCAGTTCACTGATGCCTTTAAGAGCACCGACTTTTGCTCTGCTATCAGCCTGGACCCATCTCTACATCCTGAGGACTTCATCACCTCCTTCCATCACACCTGCACAACGATCTTGGACTCCATCGCTCCTCTCAAACAGGCATCTTCAAAAAACAGACCATCACCATGGCTCAACGAAACGACACGAGCTCTTCGACAACGTTGCAGAAAAGCAGAGCGAAAATGGAGGCACGACCGGCTTCATGTATCTCAGGGAATACTGAGAGACTGTCTCTGTGATTATCAAAATGCTGTGAAACAGGCCAAGTCACAGTACCTCTCCAATTTAATCACCACCAGCTCCAACCGGCCGAAGACGCTATTCAACACACTCCAGTCTGTTATCAATCCATCTGTCAATGTTCTGAAAACTGCCACACAGTCTACCTGTGACGACTTTCAGAGCTATTTTGTCAACAAAATAGACTCTATCAGAACATTTTCAGTCCATCCAACACTGTCCAATCATGTGCATCTGCAATAACCACAGCTGTTTTTGACCAGTTCGACCTGGTCTCACTGCCTAACCTCACCAAGGTGGTTCAGCAGATGAAACCAACAAACTGTTCTCTGGACATCATTCCATCAAAAATGTTCAAACAGTCCTTTGATATAATTGGTCCTTGTGTTTTGTCATTTATTAACAGCTGTCTATCTTCAGGTTTTGTGCCATCTGCTTTCAAACATGCTGTGGTCAGGCCTCTTCTCAAAAAACCAGGCCTAGATCCTACAGCTCTCTCTAATTTCAGGCCAGTTTCCCATCTGTCATTTCTATCAAAGGTCCTAGAAAAGATTGTTTTTATTCAACTTCAATCTTTTCTAGAGCTCAACAACCTGTTTGAAAAATTTCAGTCAGGTTTTCGAGCTCGTCACAGTACTGAATCTGCACTGCTCAAAGTGCAGAATGACATTCTTCTGTCTCTGGATGCAAAAAACCCTGCTCTGCTGGTGATGTTAGACCTCTCAGCAGCTTTTGACACCGTCGACCATCAGGTACTAATCAACCGTTTGTCTCAGCAGGTTGGCCTCCAGGGAGCTGTGCTTGAGTGGTTCAAATCTTACCTGTCTGGGAGAACTTTTTCTGTCATGATAGGTGATCTGTCCTCCTCTTCATCAACCCCTCTGACCTCTGGCGTACCACAGGGATCTATTCTAGGGCCAGTCCTCTTCTCTCTTTACATGCTGCCATTAGGATCAATCATCACACGTCATAACCTGTCTTTTCACATGTATGCAGACGATTTACAAATCTATCTGCCAGTCACTCCCAACCCCTCACTCAGTTCAAACACTCTTGTCAACTGCTTAAATGACATTAAGCACTGGCTCTCTCAAAACTTCCTCCACCTAAACACAGATAAAACTGAATGCATTTTATTTGGTGCACCTGATGACACCAGCAACATCCTTCCCAGTCCCAGTTTTGGTTTTCCCCTCCCCCACTTCAACCCGGTGGTCAGAAATCTTGGAGTGCAGCTTGACTCCAACTTAAAGCTTGATAAACAGATCAGTTCTGTTGTCAAGACCAGCTTTTTCCAGCTCCGTCTGCTCTCCAAAGTCAAGTCATTTCTCAGCCGTGGTGATCTGGAGAAGGCCATCCATGCCTTTGTGACCTCCAGACTTGATTATTGTAATGCTTTGTATGTTGGTATTAATCAATCCTCCATCTCCCGTTTACAGCTTGTACAGAACTCTGCCGCGCGCTTTTTGACCAACACACGAAAATATGAACACATCACTCCTGTCCTGTCCTCTCTACACTGGCTCCCGGTTCAGTTCAGGATACAGTTCAAGCTGCTGCTGTTTGTTTTCAAAGCTCTGAATGGACTTGCACCTCTCTACATCTCAGAACTTTTGAAAGCCCATCAGCCCGGCAGAGCTTTACGATCTGCCAGTCAACACCTGCTGGAGGTGCCTCGCTCAAGGTACAAACAATGGGGAGACCGGTCATTTTCTGTTGCCGGCCCAAAAGCCTGGAACAGCCTCCCCCTTGAGCTGCGTGCCACCTCTGATCTGACTCTGTTCAAAACCAGACTGAAGACCCACTTGTTCAAAAAAGCTTTCAGTGTGTAACTTTTATTACTTTTGGTATTTTAGTATGTAGCATTTTTATTTCCATTGCCTTCTTTTATTGCTGCTGTTTCTTATTCTATTTTCATTGATTTATATTTCCAGTTTATTCATCTTTTTATCATGTTAAGCACCTTGGTCAATGCAAGGCATTGTAGGAAGGTGCTATACAAATAAAGTTTATTATTATCTGGGAGTGATAATGGATCCTTCCATGAAACTCAACAGTCATGTAAACATGATCGTCAAATCCTGTTTTTTCCAGCTGAGGCGTCTGTCTAAGCTGAAGCCCATATTATCCAAAAACAACCTGGAGACAGTGATTCACGCATTCATTACATCTAGGCTTGATTACTGCAATTCCCTTCTGCTTGGCGTCAGTCAAGCCACCATTGCACGATTACAACTGGTTCAGAACGCAGCTGCCCGATTTTTAACCAGCACACGCAAAAGAGAGCACATTACACCAGTCTTGGCCTCCCTTCACTGGCTACCGGTTCATCTTCGAATCCAATTCAAAATTCTCATGTATGTCTACAAATCGCTGAACAGTCTCGCCCCCGCCTATCTCTCGGATCTGATACACCCATATGTCCCTCCACGTGCTTTGAGGTCAGAGGATCAGGTACTCTTAATAGTTCCAGAAACTCGCCTTAAGCGCAGGGGTGACAGGGCGTTCTCTGTAGCAGGCCCAAGACTCTGGAACGAGTTACCGCTGCTCATCAAACAGGCCCCCTCCCTCTCGGTTTTCAAATCCCGGTTAAAAACTCACTACTACTCCATTGCTTTCAATGCCAGCTGATTTGTATTGGATCGTTTTATTTATGATCTGCAATGTTTTTATGTTTTTCGTGTTGTACTTCATTGTCTGTGTTGCCTGTTGCGTGTTTGTTTGTCCAGCACTTTGGTGTGGACTTGTTCCTGTTTAAAGTGCTTTATAAATAAAATGGTATGGCATAGTATTATTATTATTATAGTAAATCTGAAAAATACAAACCATCAATAGTCATCAAGTTCATTAGTAGGAAATCAAGAAACAATGTAATAATGCAAGCAAAAAAACAGAAGGGAACAAATGTATACATAAATGAACATATATCAAAAAAAATTGAAATATTGCACGTGAAGAAATGTTGTTGAAAAAAACAGTAGCAACTTGAACAAGAAATGGAAACGTTTGGATCAGAGTACAGGAAGGGTCTCAGGCTAAAATAATAAAAGAACTGAAGGATTTGGAAAGACTTAGATGAGCTCAGGAGAGGACAAATTATAAATCACTGAAACAACTTCGTACACAAGAAATTGGCCAAATATACAGACAAATGAACAAATACATTCAAATGTGACAACATACGAAGACTCAGAGTTTAAAAATATATAATGTTGAAAATGTGATTGATACAATTTTTTCCCTGTTATAAAAGATTGGGAATATTATAATGAAGAGCAGTTGACATCAATGACATCCATATGACAAATGGAGGTCTCTATTATTCACTTCATCCATCCATCCATCCATTCTCTTCCGCTTTTCCGGGGTCGGGTCGCGGGGGTAGCAGCCTAAGTAAGGAGGTCCAGACATCCCTCTCCCCAGCCACTTGGGCCAGCTCCTCCGGGGGAATCCCAAGGCGTTCCCAGGCCAGCTGAGAAACATAGTCCCTCCAGCGTGTCCTGGGTCTTCCTCTGGGCCTCCTCCCGGTGGGACATGCCCGGAACACCTCACCAGGGAGGCGTCCAGGAGGCATCCTAACCAGATGCCCGAGCCACCTCAACTGGCTCCTCTCGATGTGGAGAAGCAGCGGCTCTACTCTGAGTCCCTCCCGGATGACCGAGCTTCTCACCCTATCTCTAAGGGAGAGTCCAGACACCCTGCGGAGAAAACTCATTTCAGCCGCTTGTATCCGAGATCTCGTTCTTTCGGTCACAACCCAAAGCTCATGACCATAGATGAGGGTGGGAACGTAGATCGATCGGTAAATTGAGAGCTTTGCCTTTTGACTCAGCTCTCTCTTCACCACGACAGACCGGTACAGCGCCCGCTTCACTGCGGACGCTGCACCTATCCGCCTATCGATCTCACGCTCCAGTTTTCCCTCATTCGTGAACAAGATCCCAAGATACTTAAACTCCTCCACTTGGGGCAGGACCTCCTCCCCGACCCGGAGAGGGCATGCTACCCTTTTCCGGCTCAAGACCATGGCCTCGGATTTGGAGGAACTGATCCTCATCCCGGCCGCATCACACTCAGGCTGCAAACCGCTCCAGTGAAAGATGTAGATCACGACCTGATGAAGCCAATAGGACCATATCATCTGCAAAAAACAGAGAAGTGATTCTAAGGCCACCAAAACGGATCCCTTCAACACCTTGGCTGCGCCTAGAAATTCTATCCATAAAAGTTATGAACAGAATCTGTGAAAAAGGGCAACCATGGCGGAGTCCAACTCTCACTGGAAACGAGCCTGACTTACTGCCGGCAATGTGGACCAAGCTCTGACACCGGTCATACAGGGACCTAACAGCCCGTATCAAAGGGCCTGGAACCTCTTACTCCCAGAGTACCCCCCACAGGGCCCCCCGAGGGATACAGTCGAATGCTTTCTCCAAGTCCACAAAGCACATGTAAACTGGTTGGGCAAACTCCCACGCACCCTCCAGGACCTTGCTGAGGGTGTAGAGCTGGTCCAATGTTCCACGACCAGGACGAAAACCACACTGCTCCTTCTGAATCCGAGGTTCGACTATCCGATGGACCCTCCTCCCCAGAACCCCTGAATAGACCTTACCAGGGAGGGTTAAGAGTGTGATCCCCCTATGGTTGGAACACACTCTACAGTCCCCCTTTTTGAATAGGGGAACCACCACCCCAGTCTGCCAATTCAGGGGAACTGCCCCCGATGTCCACGCAATATTGCAGAGTCGCATAAGCTAACACAACCCCACAACATCCAGAGCCCTAAGGAACTCCAGGACTAATCTCATCCACCAGTGAGGCCCTGCCCCCGAGGAGCTTTTTAACCACCTCTGTGACCTTAGCACCAGAGATTGGAGAGCCAAATCCAAAGTTCCTAGGCTCCACTTCCTCAGTGGAAGATGTGCCGGTGGGATTGAGGAGGTCTTCGAAATATTCACTTTAATAGTAGTATAAATGCAAGTCTATTCCAAAAAACAGATTATTTAAAACAGTTAAACAGAACTTTTACTTTAATAGCACTGTCAGAGACATGGCACAATGATGAAAACACAAACAATGTTCATATCGAAGGGTATGAATTATATCATATGAACAGAAGCAATAAAAGGGGTGGTAGAGTGGCTCTGTTTGCTAATAATGAAATAAAATGTAAATTAATTAATGGAATGTCAATTATTGTTGATAATCCAAAAAAGCTAAGTCTGGTCCTCTGGACATTCAAAAAACAAAACAAAACAAAGCAAAAAAAAAAAACTGTAGAAACGTTTCGTCTTTCGTCCGAAAGACTTCCTCAGTCTGAGAAGCTGTGTTCAGCTCAGTCTTATAAATAGCACCCTCCCACAGTGGATCAACCAGTTGGCTGATGACAGCCGAAACCAGCTGCTCACATGATCAAGGAGGACCATCAGCCTGACGATGGATCGTTAACACCCTGATGGTTGTTTGCTATTCACAGAGGGCTGAGTGATACTAGCAATAACAGCATTGTAAGTGGGGGACAGTTGAACCCGGAGGCCTCCACCTCTGTTTAATGATGGACGGTTTCTTTTCACAAAGATGGCCTCCTTTACTCCTCTCTCAAACTGGTTTCGGCTGTCATCAGCCAACTGGTTGATCCACTGTGGGAGGGTGCTATTTATAAGACTGAGCTGAACACAGCTTCTCAGACTGAGGAAGTCTTTCGGACGAAAGACGAAACGTTTCTACAGTTTTTTTTTTTTTGCTTTGTTTTGTTTTGTTTTTTGAATGTCCAGAGGACCAGACTTAGCTTTTTTGGATTTTTCTACCTGGATTATTGAGCATGCATCAGGGTATTGTTGATAATATTGTGGAAATAATGACAATAGAAATAATAAACAAGAATGATAAAAAATATATAATAATAAGTTGTGTATATCGATCACCAGGAACAAATATAGAGTTATTCACCGATAAAATCATGGAGCTATTGGAAAAGCGTTTTAATTAAAGAGTTTTTGTGTATGGAGACTTTAATATTGGCCTGGGAAATAAACAGATTCAAATAACCAGTGCTGGGCAGCGCTAATCCAAAAATTAGTTCCGCTATTTCTAAAGCACTAATTAATTTATTTAGGTCCGCAATTTCAAAAGCACTAATGTCTTATGAAAATTAGGGGAAGCTAAATTCTAAACCGCTAATTCTAAAATAAAACACCATCAGACAAGAAGCAAGTTTTAAGTTGTTTGTATTGTATAGACTTAGGAAGGTATTTATAATAATATTGTTTGTAATAATAATCATTTTCTTTGAGTATAACCAATAGACAGGAAGGTATTTATAATAATATTGTTTGTAATAATAATCATTTTCTTTGAGTATAACCAATAGACAAAATACACACAACAAAACAGACCCTGATTACACCCAAGAGTTCTTTTTTTTTCTATTTTAAATCAGTTCTTGAATCCCGGATGATTAAAGGTCCATCAATCAATAATCTGGTAGTTTGTAGTTCATGATCCAGGGTAATATGTCCAGAAAAAAACAAATAGTTTGGTGCAATTTAAGTCCTACCGCACAGCTGCGGGGATCCGGTAGCTTGCCATCCTGGGTGGGAACAGGGGGTGAAAAAAACCCTGACCTAAACAAGGTCATAAACAAAACAAAAATTAGCATTACTTTATACACAGGACTAAACTGTTATCAAAATTTCTATAGGCAGTCAACAGATTTAATGAAAAGTAACTAAAATGATCCTAAAAGGATGAAATTACAAAAATCAAAGGATTTATTTAATACTTTACGTATATATATTCTATTCGGCCACGAAATTAACAAAATGAGAATGATCTTTTAATCCCTAAGACCACTTTTAAATCTCAAATACATGGGCGTGTCGCCAGACTCGCCACCGCATTTCTATTTCATAAAAGGAACCCAAATACATAAAACGAACGACTCACCGTCGAGTGGTCGACACAAAACACAGAATACAATCCTCTGGCCGCGTTAATTTAGCTTGATACAGCGGGGTTCTCCCATGATTTATGAACACACCGAGCGCAACCAGCTAGCCACAGAATTAGCCCCCGAGTTCACCTCTGACCCGGAAGATGTCAAGATGGAATAGTCCATTTTTAGTTAGGGGGGATACAGAAATCGACCGGTTTTTGTATTGCGTTTTTAATTATTGTTTTCATCGTAACTATAATTATTTTTATGTTAAATGTACATTAACAAGCATGAGCAATGTTAGGAATGTAGGTGACTGGCCGGGGCGGGGCGGGGCCGGGGCCCTGCTGATTGGGAGCCTCAGGCAACGGCATCATTTAATGGTAGATCCGCGTCTGTTCTCCCCTCTGCTACTCCTCCTCCCTCCTCTCTGCTCCCGGTGTACTTACACCAATGGGGGAAAAAGCAGCTACGAGAGCCAGCGAGAGCTTGTAAATAAGTTTTTTCGTTTTTACTGATAGATAGTTAGTTATTAGCGGTACTGCATTTTAAATAAAAATAGCACAAATCCGCTTATGAATTATAAAAGTTAGTCAAACCACAAAAACGCTGACAAATAATTTAGGTCCGCTGTAAGCGGATTAGCGCTTTAGCGCTCTCTAGCGGTCTGTGCATACCTTTGCAAATAACATCAGTACATTTAAAAATTCTATGTATAGTTTAAATCTTTATCTGTTGATATCAAAACCAACAAGAATTACAACCCATAGTGCTACAATAATTGATAATATTTTCAGAAATATAACAAATGGGGATGTGATAGGTGGTATTTTAACGAATGATTTAAGTGATCATTTACCAGTTTTTGCAATCTATAAAAATGATCAAAACATTACAAAAGCAGTTACAAATAAGAAAAAAATAATAAACATATCAAAAAAGCTTTGGATCAATCAAAAGATGATTTAGATCAGTACCCTGATGCATGCTCAATAATCCAGGTAGAAAAATCTAAAAAAGCTAAATCTGGTCCTCTGGACATTCAAAAAAACAAAACAAAACAAAGCAAAAACAAAATTTGTAAAAACGTTTCGTCTTTCGTCCGAAAGACTTTCTCAGTCTGAGGTGCTCTATTCAGCTCAGTCTTATAAATAGCACCCTCTCACAGGCTGTGTCTCAATTCAGGGGCTGCATCCTCATGAGGACCCAGCCTAGCTGGGCCGAGTAGGCCACGCACTCACAAGGCCGGGTGGGCTGAGCGAAACTGCTGAAATGGGACGGTCTAGCCTTCAGGTTTGCCGGCATTGAAGTGGGTGGGGCGTTCTCTTGAAGTGGGTGGGAAGTTCTTGTGTGCCGCTTGGTGTGTGTGGAAAGAGAAGGGACGCCGCTAAAATATATTATTTATCTGAATACATGTATATATATTAGTGTTTCTGAGTTTACTGTTTGTTAAGAACTGATTACAAATCAGCTTATAAATGGCGAAACCTAGAGTGGACCTACGGAATACAACTTGTCCAGTAGCACAGTTGGTAAATCAACCTGCGATTGGTGCAGAGATACTTTTCTCGAAGCTGGTTCGAATCTCACTCGGTACGGTTAAAACTTATTTTACGTTTGTCTTTTATTGGATAAAAAATGAGGACTGAGATTAAAAAGAAGGAGTTTGTGAAACTCCTTCTTTTTTTTTATCCAATAAAAGACAAACGTAAAATAAGTTTTAACCGTACCGAGTGAGATTCGAACCAGCTTCGAGAAAAGCATCTCTGCACCAATCGCAGGTTGATTTACAAACTGAGCTACTGGACAACTTGCATTTCGTAAGTCCACTCTGGGTTTTAAAAGATTGCCCCTCAGAAAATCCTTGCTACGCACGTGTAAAATAATCTGATTTGTAATCAGTTCTTCAAAAACAGTAAACTCAGAAACACTAATATACTGTATATTCAGCTAACACAATTTTTTTTGTCGTTTCTGAAGTTAAATTTTAATGAGATATATTCGAGCTGAGGTTGTTTGAGATGACTAAATAAAGGTTGAATGAATATTCGCGCTGAGGTTGTTGTTAAAACGAGCTGATGACTCAACAACACACAGCAGCCCCGACTCTGCACGCAGAAAGTCCCCCCCCCCCGCGAAATCTCTGCTGGCGCTATGAATTCTGGGATAGCCTCCGTCTGGAAGGATTCACGAATGCATCCTTCGATTTCGGCAGGAAGTAGGCCGCATTCCTCGGCCGCATGAGGAGGAGTCTTCGAATTGGGACAGTCCTCCGCGCGGGGCAATGACGTATGCGGCCGACAAATGCGCACTCATGAGGATGCAGCCCCTGAATTGAGACACAGTGACAGTGTTACACAACCAGGTGGCTGATGACAGCCGAAACTAGCTGCTTACATGATCATGTTTTGTTTTGTTTTTTTGAATGTCCAGAGGACCAGGCTTAGCTTTTTTAGATGTTTTAGATAAACAAAACTGGAAGGACGTGTATGTTTATGATGTGAACAGATCATATGTTGAGTTTATGAATATTTTAGAAGCTCTATATGAACATCTGGTAAGATGGCACCCATGTACATGGCTTGCAATCCACCTCTGCTGACAGTGTTCAGATTTTGTGTTTTGTTTGTTTTTCATCTGGGACATAAACGCGCTACTGGTATATGATCGACAACAGCTCCTGGATCTTCATTTTTCTGCCACTGATATCACTTATTTGTATCATTTTGAGCATACATCTGGAACCCCCCTCTTCCCCTGCTGCTGGCAGACGTGCCTGTTTACCTCTGCTGTGTTCCTACCCTGCCTGCCCAGAGATGTCACTCCAGACGCTGGGGAAAATGAGCTAGCCGGCTGGTGAAGCTCAAAGCCCTGCATGCTGCACCTTCCTCTCCAGCTGATGGTCATGGTGTCCATCATCAGCCTCCCGCGTGCCCAGACCAGGTAAACAATGGGAGTTGTCTGTTGGTGCAGCCTACTGCTTGACCCGGAGAGGTTGTTATTAAAAATCAGCGACCGCTGGCGCGCGCTCATTCCACCGTTGCTCAAATCAACTCGGACAATATCAGAATGTGTGTGGTCAACGCAACAGCTGTCACCAACAAAACTTTCATCTTCAGGGATTACTTCTAAGAGCACGATTTGGACTTTTTCTTCATCACAGACTCTTGGGTGTCGCCAGGTGAGTCTGGCGCCTTGACGGAATTATTTCAACCGAACTGTCTGCATTTTAACGACCCGCGGCCATCAGGCTGTCGTGGTGGTGGATTATTAACAATATTCGAATCAACGTTTGACTGTAAACAACTGCCCATCCCGGTTTCCTGCTCCAATTTTGAGCTGACTGTCTTTGAACTCAGACATTTGCGACTTTATGCCTACCGTCCACCTCGTTCTAACGATTTCATCAATTATTTTCTGATTTTTTTGGCTGAAATCACACCAAAATATGATTGTGTTGTCATTATTGGCAATTTTAATTTGCATGTGTGCTGTCATGAGAAGCCCATGGTTAAGGTATTTTTAGATTTATTGGACTCATTTAATTTAAATCAACAGGTAAACGGTCCCACCCAAGAGCGTAACATACACTGGACCTTGTTTTAACCCGTGATGTGACTGTTACTAATCTTGAAATTGGTGACAATGTGTTTTCAGACCACATGCCAGTCCGGTTTGAGTTCACCCTCCCCCATCTAACTCCTAAGCCGTACATTCCTGTACATTGCAGCCGGGCCATTAACCATTTCTCTGCCACATGTTTCACAGATGTTTACAACTCTGAAATTATAACTCAGCCCCTGGTGTTTCTCTCCACCACTAAGGAGCTGACATCCTAGTTTAATGCTGTCTGCTTAAAGGCTCTGGATCATGTTGCTCCTGTTAAATCTAGAAAATCAAAACTCAGAGCAGAATTTTGGCTGAATGACGTCACCAAGGCCGTTAGACAGCAATGCAGAGCGCAAATGGAGAAAAGGCGGTTGCAGGTCTCTTTTCAAATACTAAAAGAGAGTTGGCGCCGTTATCAGAAAGTAGTAAAAACTGCTAAATCTCAATACTTTTCTGATATCATTGTCTCAAACTCTCACAATCCCTGAGTCCTGTTCTCCACCCTAAACTCTGTTCTCCACCTCACGGAACCATCACCTCTGGAAGCCTCGACTGAGCGGTGCGAGAAGTTCCTACATTTCTATTTACAAAGTAGAAAAAATTGCGGCCACCCGGGCTCTCATTTCTCTTCCAACTCATGATCCATCCCTCCCACCTCAATCTGTTGCTGTATTTGACCATTTTGAACCAATCTCACTGTCTTCTCTAGAGCAGGTCGTGTGCAACTTGAAACCATCTGGTTCCCCCTTGATTTGGTTCCCCCTCGGCTACTAAAGGAGGTTTTTCCTACTCTAGATCCTTCCATTCATGCAGGACTTGATGAATAGCAGTTTATCCACTAGCGTGGTACCAAAAACCTTTAAGCATACTGCTGTTCAACCTCTCCTGAAAAAAAACTAAACCTTGATCCCTCAGTCGTATCTGTAAGGATGGCTCCCTCTGCTGGTCAGTCCTCGTCCCTACTCCTTCTGGTTTCTATGTCTGCAGGTGTTTATGATTTTTGTTTAATTATGGTGTGTATATTAGTTAGCGTTCGTGTGTTTTTCATTGTCGGGTCATTCGTCTGTGTTCCCTAGTGTCTTGTTCTATGGTTCATGGTCCCCTATTCTACGTTACGGTTTTGTGAGTACTGCCACGACAGTCTATTTATGTTTACATTATTAAAGTGTTTATTTATTTTTACTTTGTACATCCGAGTCTTTGCTTGCACCAGTGGATTCACCTCAACAAGTACACCCATCATGACAGTATGACCCGACCAAAAGAACGTGAATCCAGCAAGCGTAAGACCGGATCTACTCGAGGGCTGAAAGAAACGGCTCCAGATTATGAGGAAGTAGCTGTTGTTTGAGTAAACGGGTTCCGGACCGAACCCGTCTGGATTCGTCACAGACCCGGATTGGAGATCCTCCCTTCTCCGCTTTTAGTGGCGGAGCGAGAGAGGAGGAAGCGTAGTGATGGCCGAGAAGAGCCGGCTCCTTCCTACACTCCCTCACGAGCGTGGTCACTATGGTCCGTTTCTGACAACTCAGAACTAGAGGAGTTTTGGCCCGATCCAATTTCTGGTCCATGTTACCGTTGGAGAAAGCACGGGACCAAAAGTAAAGACATTCCCGGGTTTCAATCCCCTCCTTTCACAGCATCTCTTCTCAGGCTGTCAGAAAAGCCAGGGAGAATTTTGAAGGGTGGGAATACCATAGCCCGTGCTGTCACACAGGCTCTGTGAAGTCTCAGGAGAGACTTGTGCAGAGGAGGGGGGGGGGGTACCAGTGCCCCCGCACGTCTGCAGGACTTACAGAGGACTCACAGAGGAGGAGTCTGCAGAACACACAGATGACAGCACCTGTGACAGCACCTGTGAGCGGACGTGGGCACCTTGGCTGCCGCTGCTCCTCGTACTTTTTGCTCCTTGAGCTTTTTATGTTACTTTCTGCTGTTTTTTTTTCACCGACCCTTGTTGGGCATTTCTACCTTTCTACCTTTCTGTGATTAAGTTTTAGAACAACTGTCTTTTCTGACTACGTTGTGGATCTGCAGATGTTACACGTTGCCAGTCAAAGCAGTTGGCCGTTTGTCCTGAGCCTGGTTCTGCTAAAGGTTTCTTCCTTTTAAAAGGGAGTTTTTCCTTTCCACTGATGCCATTGTGCTTGCTCAGGATAGGATACCATAGCGAAGCCAAGATTTGACTTGTTTGCTGGATTAATTAGATAGAAAACTTTACTAGTCTAACCGGAATTTTAGTAGTGGGGGCTGTCAACCTCCCGCTAGCTCTAGCACGAATTTAGCTTAGAGAACCACGTAGCTGCATTTATTGTTCGCTTACCTGCTACCCTTGTCATCTTCCTGTGTCCTCTGGACTGTTCTGGATTCTCTCCTGTACTCCGTCAAGGTAATGCTCATTCAAGTTACCTGCTTCTGCTTCTTGTATATATTTTTCGGAGCCGTGGGCCTGCTGTTAGCGGCTAGCTCCGTGTTAGCTTCCACCGGCTCGACGATGTTAACCTACTCCACTTCGGAATTGTTTGAATTTAACAACTGCTCCATTCCTCCTGCTTCCACCATAAAACAACTGGGACTTCTGCGTAGACCTCCTTACATCCATAGAAGCTCTCGAAAGAAAACCGTTTATTTTAGGCAAGCGAGCTCTGAATCGATTACTACTGTCTGGACTGAGAGACGTGTCGCACCTCGAATTCATCATCAGAACGCTGCGTCTGTAGTCCCTTATAGTCCACAGCGCACAAAGTGGCAAGGAAAACATGGAGTGGACTTCAGTCTGCTTAAACTGGTTCAAAAAGCTCCCATTCCAACTGGTATTAAATTAGAACTTTTCAATGTGCAGTCACTATCTAACAAATCATGTTTAATTTGTGATCACATTCTGGAGAAGAACTTGGACCTTATGTGTCTTACAGAAACTTGGCATCAACCGGATGCGTTCAGTTCTCTAAATGAAGCATGTCCCTCTAGATACAGCTATCTGCAGAGAGCCCGCAGCACTGGTCGTGGTGGTGGTCTGGCAGTAATTTATCGCAGTAATTTAAAATTGTCTCATCTGGTTTCTCAGGACTTTTCTTCTTTTGAATGTCTGGCCATCCATCCATCCATCCATTTTCTTCCGCTTATCCAGGGTCGGGTCGCGGGGGTAGCAACCTAAGTAGGGAGGCCCAGACTTCCCTCTCCCCAGCCACTTGAAGCAGCAATTCTGGGGGAATCCCAAGGCGTTCCCAGGCCAGCCGAGAAACATAGTCCCTCCAACGTGTCCTGGGTCTTCCTCTGGGTCTCCTCCCGGTGGGACATGCCCGGAACACCTCACCAGGGAGGCGTCCAGGAGGCATCCTAACCAGATGCCCGAGCCACCTCAACTGGCTCCTCTCGATGTGGAGAAGCAGCGGCTCTACTCCGAGTCCCTCCCGGATGACTGAGCTTCTCACCCTATCTCTAAGGGAGAGTCCAGACACCCTGCGGAGAAAACTCATTTCAGCCGCTTGTATCCGAGATCTCGTTCTTTCGGTCATAACCCAGAGCTCATGACCATAGATGAGGGTAGGAACATAGATCGATCGGTAAATTGAGAGCTTTGCCTTTTGACTCAGCTCTCTCTTCACCACGACAGACCGGTACAGCGCCCGCTTCACTGCGGACGCTGCACCTATCCGCCTATCGATCTCACGCTCCAGTTTTCCCTCATTCGTGAACAAGACCCCGAGATACTTAAACTCCTCCACTTGGGGCAGGACCTCCTCCCCGACCTGGAGAAGGCATGCTACCCTTTTCCGGCTCAAGACCATGGCCTCGGATTTGGAGGAACTGATCCTCATCCCGGCCGCATCACATTCAGCTGCAAACCGCTCCAGCGAAAGCTGTAGATCACGAACTGATGAAGCCAATAGGACCACATCATCTGCAAAAAACAGAGAAGAGATTCTAAGGCCACCAAAACGGATCCTCTCAACACCTTGGCTGCGCCTAGAAATTCTGTCCATAAAAGTTATGAACAGAATCGGTGACAAAGGGCAACCTTGGCGGAGTCCAACTCTCACAGGAAACGAGCCCGACTTACTGCCAGCGATGCGGACCAAGCTCTGACACCGGTCGTACAGGGACCTAACAGCCCATATCAAAGGGCCTGGTACCCCATACTCCCGGAGTACCCCCCACAGAACCCCCCGAGGGACGCGGTCGAATGCCTTTTCCAAGTCCACAAAGCACATGTAAACTGGTTGGGCAAACTCCCACGCACCCTCCAGGACCCTGTTGAGGGTGTAGAGCTGGTCTAGTGTTCCACGACCAGGACGAAAACCACACTGCTCCTCCTGAATCCGAGGTTCGACTATCCGACGGACCCTCCTCTCCAGAACCCCTGAATAGACCTTACCAGGGAGGCTTAAGAGTGTGATCCCCCTATAGTTGGAACACACCCTACGGTCCCCCTTTTTGAATAGGGGAACCACCACCCCAGTCTGCCAATCCAAGGGAACTGCCCCCGATGTCCACGCGATATTGCAGAGTCGCGTAAGCCAACACAACCCCACAACATCCAGAGCCCTAAGGAACTCAGGACGAATCTCATCCACCCCCGGAGCCCTGCCACCGCGGAGCTTTTTAACCACCTCGGCGACCTCAGCACCAGAGATTGGAGAGCCCGACCCAAAGTCCCCAGGCTCCGCTTCCTCAGTGGAAGACGTGCCAGTAGGATTGAGGAGGTCTTCGAAGTATTCCGCCCACCGACTCACAACATCCCGAGTTGAGGTCAACAGCACGCCATCCCCACCATAAATGGTGTTGGTCGCGTACCGCTTTCCCCCCCTGAGACGCCGGATGGTGGACCAGAATCGCCTCGAAGCCGTACGGAAGTCATTCTCCATGGCCTCTCCGAACTCCTCCCACGCCCGAGTTTTTGCCTCAGCAACCACCCGAGCCGCATGCCGCTTGGACTGCCGGTACCTATCTGCTGCTTCCGGGGTCCCACAGGCCAAAAAGGCCCAATAGGACTCCTTCTTCAGCTTGACAGCATCCCTCACCGCTGGCGTCCACCACCGGGTTCGAGGATTGCCACCACGACAGGCACCAACAACCTTGCGGCCACAACTCCGATAAGCTGCCTCGACAATAGAGGCGCGGAACATGGCCCACTCGGGCTCAATGTCCCCCGCCTCCCTCGGAACGTGTTCAAAGCTCTCCCGGAGGTGGGAGTTAAAGCTCCGTCTTACGGGAGACTCTGCCAGACGTTCCCAGCAGACCCTCACAATACGTTTGGGTCTGCCAGGTCTGACCGGCATCCTCCCCCACCATCGGAGCCAACTCACCACCAGGTAGTGGTCAGTTGACAGCTCCGCCCCTCTCTTCACCCGAGTGTCCAGGACATGCGGCCGCAGATCAGATGAGACGACAACAAAGTCGATCATCGAACTGCGACCTAGGGTGTCCTGGTGCCAAGAGCACATATGGACACCCTTATGCCTGAACATGGTGTTCGTTATGGACAATCCATGACGAGCACAGAAGTCCAACAACAGAACACCACTCGGGTTCAGATCAGGGGGGCCGTTCCTCCCAACCACACCCCTCCAGGTCTCACTGTCATTGCCCACGTGAGCGTTGAAGTCCCCCAGCAGAACAAGGGAGTCCCCAGGAGGCGCACCCTCCAATACCCCCTCCAAGGACTCCAAAAAGGGTGGGTAATCTGCGCTGCCGTTTGGCGCATAGGCACAAACAACAGTCAGAGCCCGTCCCCCCACACGTAGGCGAAGGGAGGCTACCCTCTCGTTCACCGGGGTGAACCCCAACGTACAGGCACCAAGATGGGGGGCAACAAGTATGCCCACTCCTGCTCGGCGCCTCTCACCAGGGGCAACTCCAGAGTGGAAGAGTGTCCAACCCCTCTCAAGGAAACTGGTTCCAGAGCCAGAGCCATGCGTTGAGGTGAGTCCGACTATTGCTAGCCGGAACCTCTCAACCTCACACACTAGCTCAGGCTCCTTCCCCACCAGAGAGGTGACATTCCATGTCCCAATGGCCAGCTTCTGTAGCCGAGGATCAGACCGCCAGGGTCCCCGCCCTCGGCCACCACCCATTCCACAATGCACCCGACCCCTTTGGCCCCTCTCACAGGTGGTGAGCCCATGGGAAGGGGGACCCACGTCTCCTCTTCGGGCTGTGCCCGGCCGAGCTCCATGGGTAAAAGCCCGGCCACCAGGCGCTCGCCAACGTGCCCCTCCTCCGGGCCTGGCTCCAGAGTGGGGCCCCGGTGACCCGCGTCCGGGCGAGGGAACAATGTTTCCATTGAATGTCTGGCCTTCAGCTTCAAACCCCCACTCCTGATGAATGTTATATTAATTTATAGGCCTCCCAAACCGCATGTTTCATTTAACTCAGAGATACATGACCTCCTCACTTTTTCTGCACCTCCCCTGTGAAGACCATTTTTCTTGGCGACTTAAATATCCACATGGACAATTCCTCTTCACCTCTGGTAACAGATTTTAAGTCTCTTTTGGACTCTCTTAATCTCACTCAACACGTTGACGCTCCTTTTTCATTCATTCAACCTTTATTTATACAGGCTAGCCTCGTTGAATCACGGGGACTCATTTACAAGAGGGACCTGTCTCACTCACACCAAACAACCATCCACTCTCTCACTCACACCTAGGGTCAATTTAGAGTCACCAATCAGCCTAACATGCATGTTTTTTGGTCTGTGGGAGGAAACCGGAGTACCCGGAGGAAACCCACGCATGCACGGGGAGAACATGCAAACTCCACCCAGAAAGGCCCCCGGACCGGGATTTGAACCGGCAACCTTCTCGCTGAGAGGCAGCAGCTCTACCAGTTGTGCCACCGTGCTGCCCAAATAATAATAATAATAATTAATTCAATTTATAACGCACTTTTCATTACTGAAAATCTCAAAGTGCTACACATATATTGAATGCTACACACATTCATAAACCGGTGGCGGCAGACTACCATGCAAGGTGCTTTCCAGTCCTACCGGGAGCAACTCAGGGTTAAGTGTCTTGCCCAAGGACACAACGACACATGGTGCGGGTCCCGGGAGTCGAACGCCAACTTTCCGATCGGGAGACGACTGCCATTACCACTACACCACGGCCGCACAACAGGGGGCATACTCTGGATTTGGTGATTACAGACACTGTACTCATCAATAACATCTGTATATGACCTGGGTGTCTCAGACCACAGTGTCATCTCCCTGGAAGTGCCTTCATCTTCGCCTGCTTCAAACCCAAAATGACCTATCCAGTTCCGGGACTTTAAAAACATTTCCCCTGATGTTCTGTCCATAGGCGTAATTTACACGGGGGATGGGGGGGTTATAACACCCCCAATAATTTGATCCAGTCAATATAACCCCCCCAATAAAATGACATCATTTCATCATTATACATATCTTACATCAATAATTGATTTTCTTTATTCATTTAAATTTTTTAGTAAAATTGCTGCGTGTTTTTAAGCAAACTCCCTGAGGACTGACCCCCTCCCCTGCAAAAAACTTGGTATCACCCATCCCACCGGCTACATGGTGTCCCCAGAGCCCTAGAGAGAGTTGCGACACTTCCATAGAGTCCCATTGTAAGAATGGAATGCGGAAGTCACGTGGGTCACGGAGCTGCTCCATGTTCCAAACAGCAGCTAACAGCAGTGGTTCTACCATTGAACGTAGTTAATTCTTGATGTTTCAGACGTGTTTTCTCCGGTAAGTTGATGTAAATACAATATTTTTTGCCATTGTGAAGCGTTAGCTGACTGTTCTGTACCAGTTTATAAACATTAATACTTCATGTTATCAATTTTTATTAATTAAACATGTTAAATTACTACCAGTAGTTGTGTTTTAACTGCAGCTAGTTCTGCCATCATGACTGGTTTAAATTTATGTATTTCTGTCTAATTCAGCGTTTAAAAATATTCAGTACAGCTTAAATTTGAAAGTTTATTTTTTTAAATTATTTTATGGTAATTCCAGTTACTGAAATCTTAACTAGAAAATACTTAGCCTTTTTTTCTGAGAGATTGATGTTGTTTAATTTAGTTCAAATTATAGATACTTCGTCAAAGACTGCAGCATAAATTGTTGAATCAAGATGTTTGAATAAAATTATTTTAACACCATAACCTTCACAAATTGGTATTTACTGCAGGACTGTTAATTTAAATGTGTTTTATATTATTTGTTTAGCGTATGGTAATCATGGGTCAAGTTCAGATTAGACTCTCTTTCAAGACAGAACAAGAAATAAGAATTATTACAAAGAATATATCAGCATCAATAAACTGTAGAACTGTAACAATTTTTAATTAAATTATCACATTCATGTCCATTTTCATCTTTTCAGATTGACTGAGCGATGGGCTAAGAAATGACACCAGGTTGGTGGAACTGTTCAGTCCTCAGAGAGATGGAGCTGGTACGTTAATGGTGAGCTTTAAGGACTCAATGACAAGAGAGAGCTGGTTACAAACAAAGGATGATGACAACAGTGAGCACAATAGACAGTTCTAAAAGAGGCATACAGATTTTTTTTTAATTTAATCAAATTAAAATAAGATTGCAAAAACAGCTAGATTATAAGGTGAATGTAGAAAACTAAAAACAGGAACTTTAGAACAATATGTGTGATCACTGGTCAGTGAAAGTTCTGCTGGACTTCTCATTTGGTTCTGGGCGATGAAAACAAATGGTTGGAACCTC
Organism: Garcialebias charrua; assembly: GCA_038048925.1. Lineage (NCBI taxonomy): Eukaryota > Metazoa > Chordata > Actinopteri > Cyprinodontiformes > Rivulidae > Garcialebias > Garcialebias charrua. Next base: position 19,945 of record JBBPBX010010810.1, on the reverse strand, counting down.
CTTCAGTCTCACACGGCCTGACTGTGTCTTTGTGAAGTGCCCTCTCACAAAATGTGCCTGTAGAGTGATATTAGTTTATTTCCTTGCACATTTCTTTGACAGTTAAACATTTTGAGCTCTGGTTGAACATGTTTTGTGTGCAGATTATATTTACATCACTCAGTTTGTGTTGTTGGGATGATGATGTAATTAATAAACAGTATAAATAGTAGTAAAGTACTTTATTAAAGCTTGTTTTACATTTTACATATTTTATAATAAATTGTTTGGTAATTTATTTTTGCACAATTAACACTTATTTTGTCACCTGTTACAGTAATCACAGTAAAAGCATTACAATATATTTTAACCCTAAAATATCCCGAATCATTTAAAAAAAAGTAATTTATTCGATAAATAAATAAGTAGAGAGCACAACCCCCCCAATGTTAGACCTAAAGTTACGCCCTTGGTTCTGTCTGCTGATCTTCATGCCCTGACCGCTGTCAATCCTTCATCTGCAAATGACTCTGTGGATTACTACAACCAATCTCTCCAGGAGCTCCTGGACCTGTATGCTCCCTTGAAGACAAGACTGGTGTCTTTCTCCCGTTCAGCTTCCTGGTACACTGGTGAGCTCCGCAAGATGAAGGCAACTGGCCATGCTATTGAGAGATGTGTAAAATCATCTGGTCTCTCTATACATAAGCAGGCATACAAAGATCATCAGAAAGCGTACGCCTATTCTCTTAAAGAAGCACGCTCCAAATATTATTCTAACATCATCAACACCTGCCCTGGAAACTCTAAACAGCTCTCCTCCACAATAACTCGTCTGCTAAAACCCATTAAACAAACTCCTGAGGACTTTGCTCAAAAATGCGACCTGTTCCTTTCGTCATTTAAAAACAAAGTTGACACTATCAGATCTCAGCTCCACAACCTCCCTGTTCTTAGTGTGCCATCTACATGTCTGAACAACTTCGTCAAAGCTTTGACGAAGTTGTTCAGAGTGAGGTGCAGGCCATCATCAAGAAAATGAAGCCTTCATCCTGCGCCTTGGATCCCTTCCCCTCGTCTCATAAAATCCAATCACTTTGCGATAAGCCCACTACTGTAATCACTCAAATAATAAACCAGTCTCTACAATCTGGTCATGTTCCACTGCCTCTAAAAACTACCATCATTAGGCCTCTTCTGAAAAAATCTAATTTGGATCCCGACATTTTTTCTAATTACCGCCCAATTTCACACCTCCCTTTTCTGTCTAAAGTGCTGGAGAAAGCTGTTGCTGCTCAGCTGCAGGACCACCTACAGCAACACTCCCTGTATGAGAAGTTTCAGTCTGGATTCAGAGCAGCTCACAGTACTGAGACTGCATTGCTGAGAGTTACCAATGATGTCCTCATGGCTGCCGACGCTGGTTCTCCTTCCATCCTTGTCCTCCTTGACCTCACTGCAGCCTTCGACACTGTGGACCATAGTATCCTCCTCCACCGTCTTCATGTGGAGGTCGGTCTCTGTGACACTGTCCTGGACTGGTTCAGATCTTTCCTCTCCAATACATGTAGGCTGGGCTGTTTCCTCTATAGATAAGATTTTTTCCACGAAGCGGACCGGGCCAGGAGAAGTGGTCTGCCCCTCTGACACGCACGCTGTCGGATACATGATGGACTCGTGGGGACAGTGGCAACCTATGTGTTTGACCGTCTTGTCTGTCGAAGACGTGGAAGATTTGTGGATTATTGGGATATTGGTGGCAGCTGCTCTGTTTTTTGGCGTCAGCGGAGCTGTCTGCTACTGGAAGCTCAGGAAGACTTCGGCGGCTATCAGCGCGCTGGCCAAACTTCCTGATCAGCAAGATTCTCTGATCCGGGCTGTGAGCTCCTCATCCCAGCTGTTGTACGAACTGAATCGCACGATGGGAGCGGCGGTAGACCACCGCGGACCTGCGGTGCGCTTTGGAACTCGTTTACAGCCGCCCGGCCTCAATCAGGGCACAGATGGGGGTTCGTAGCTCGGAACCTCATATGATTCGGCGATTTTGGACCTGAACAGCACCTGGACTTGGAAGGCTGCAGTCAAAAAGAACACTGTGGCCTGGATTGAAGATAAACAAAAGAACTATCTAATCTGGTTTCTGCACACGACCTTGAAAAGAAGGCTGTCTGGAAACTATTCTCCTGGAGTCGTAGAGCTGAAGAGACCTTGCTGACCTCCTCCCCCCCCCCCAGAGATCTCTGTGTGTGCGCTCGGATAGCGCCAAGCTGAACAACTGCTGAACTGTGCTTATCTGAATGTTACTCACAGACTCTTTGATCTCCTTGCATGTCGTCAAACTGCAACAATGTCTTGTCTGGTTGTGCTTAATGCTGATAGAGTTTTTGGGACTTTATCATAGAGTGTCTTAAGGCAATCTTTGATAGATTCTTTTTTTGAATATCACAAATGATACCTATTGTGTTTTCCTTTTTCCATATCTGATTTGACCTTCATCCCGAGACGGATGAGAGAGGCCGCGCTGAAGAACATGTCATGTGTTTGAATAAGCAGCAGCTTTACATTCTCTACCCCTCTTCTGGACGACTGTGTATACATTATCACGTTGTATTGGTGAGAACTGGTGCAATGTTAATAAAAGCTCTTGTATCTTGTATGTAGGCTGGAATGTGTTAGTCTTGGCAATGCCACTTCCCAGACAGTCTGTATCTCCTGTGGTGTCCCTCAGGGGTCAGTTCTGGGGCCCCTGCTGTTTTCCCTTTACATGCTGCTTTTAGGTCAAATTATTAATCAGTTCAACATTTATTTTCACTGTTATGCCGACGATAAACAGCTTTAAAAAAAAAAAATTAAGATTTATTCTTCTTTCTGCCACCTTTCATTTTTTTACATCTTGTACACTATCATTATGAGATTGCCTTGTATTGTTTCTTTTGTAAAAAAAAATGAACAAATTTAATAAACATAAACATAAACATCAGGACTGGAGCATCTTCATCTTCCCCATTGTCATCTCCATCTTCACTCACTGCCCTCTCTGCCTGTCTGGAGGAAATAAGGGCATGGATTAATCGGAACTTTCTTCAATTAAACTGCTCCAAGACTGAGGTCATACTGATTGGCACCCCTCACCAGGTACAAACATCTACTATAACAACAATTTCCTTTTCTGGACAAGACATCCCCCTCTCCACCTCTGTTACAAATCTTGGAATAAAAATGGACTCTCATCTTACATTTGAAAATCACATTAAGCTTCTGTTTAAAACTTGCTTCTTCCATCTTCGAAACATCTCCAGACTTCGCCCATCCCTAACTTTTTCTGATGCTGAGAAGCTCGTCCATGCTTTTGTCTCCTCCAGGCTCGACTACTGCAACTCCCTGTTTATTGGAATCCCTGGTAAATACCTTCAGAAGCTTCAATATATTCAAAACAGTGCAGCAAGGATTTTGTTGAGAGTTCGTAAATTTGAACATATTACGCCCATTCTCCATAACCTTCATTGGCTTCCTGTCGCCTACAGAATTCAGTACAAAACTGCTCTCATTACACATCAATGCTTACACGGAACTTCACCAGATTATCTAAAGGACATTCTTGTTCACTGCAAATTTGGCTGGTCTACATATAAGAAAAAAAAATACTATATTTGATTCAAAACCACTTAAAACAAGTGAAATTATCTGTCCATGCAGCAAGTTAATTTTACTTAACAAGAAATCTTGAAATAAGATATTTTAATCTAGAAATAAATGATCTTATTTAAGAATTCAAAATGCTTAAAATAAGCTTTAAAAAACTTGATTTTGGATTAAATTACTTGAAATTTAACTTATAAGTAAGTAAAATATATTAAATTTAAGTAAAATATATTAAATTTAAGATTGAAAATGCTTAAAATAAGCTTTAAAAAACTTGATTTTGGATTAAATTACTTGAAATTTAACTTATAAGTAAGTAAAATATATTAAATTTAAGATTTTTTTGTTGTTAATTCTTATTTGTAAGAAATTAATACATTACAACAAGAAAAATATTTGTAATACAAGTAAAAATCTACTCAATATTAGTGAAATGTGATTAAGTAAAGTTGTTAGTTTATCTTGAAATAGGACAGTTGTTCTCAATTCAGGTCCTCATGGCCCATCTTTGTTTTCCTGCTTTGGCACACCAGATTTTAATAAATGAATGATTGACAAAGATCTGCAAAAATGATATGTTGAAAAGCGGGGAACAAAAACATGTAGAATAGTGGGTCATGAGGACCGGAAATGAAAAACACAAAAATGGACCATAAATAATTTTAAATCTAAGCTCAAAAATCCTTAACACAGACATTATTCTTAAAAAATGTCTCGACTTCACCCGAAATCACCACCAGGACAAGAGTGATTAACTGTCAATATTTATTCTCCTTTTTTCCCCAAACAATATTGAGCACAATCCTTAAAAGCTATGGCTCTTTTAAAAGGCCTAAACAGAGAAATAAAAAACAATGTAGCATTTTGCCCTTAAACATGTGGCCGTCACAGCTCCACAATAATGTCATAATCCCAACGTGACGAACCCAATATGCGTCAACATAAAGTGCATTATTAAAAAAAGTTGTCCTTTGTGAGGATGTAAAGTGAAAAGCTTTATCAGAAAAAACATGTAGGCAAATTAGGGGAAAAAAACTAAGAAAAAACAACAACAAGAAAACCAAAACAAACTGAGCTCGTAAAATTCTTATTATTCCCCTATTTTCAAAGTGAATTCTACTCAGCATTGCTTCCGTTATATTGATCCTGGATGACAATCTTTTTTTTTTTACATTGGGCACAATCCCTTAAAAACTAAATAAAGCCCTTTTAAAAGGTCTAAACAGTGAAAAAAAAACAACATTTTGCCACTAAACTTCTGAGTCACAGTCCCACAATGCTGCCAATAATGACATAATCCAGAAGTTACTCAAATGAACCTCAACATAAAGTGCATTAAGAAAGAAAAGGCTGTTCTTTGTAAGGTGTATAAGCGGAGCAAAAATCAGAAGATTGGTTGGCAAAATAGGAAAAAATGTCATGAACAAAAACCAAGCAACTGACCTCAGAAAATCCTACTTATCTATTTTTCAAAAAATTACTTCCACTCAGCTATTGCTTTCTTATGCACTAGTGGCATCTTGATCATGGATTGTGTCACTGATTACCTCAGTTTGGATGAACATATACATATAACATAAAAACATTATATGATGTAATTCCTAATTGACAGAGATTTTTGACCGAGAAATTTTAGTTTTCAAACTGTACAGCCTAAAGTGTTACATCAAATGAGTCAGTGGTAAACTACAGTTCAGTAATTACATTTCAGAAGTTTCCTTGACACATGCAAATTGTCCCTGTAAACAAATTCTGTAAATAAGGACCTAAATCTACCTCTGCTGAAAACCTTGATTTTCTGACATACTGCCCAACAGCCTCTTGCTTGTCCACTCTGTCTCACACAGTTGCCAGTGGTCCAGGATCAACTGACCTCTCTGCAGGTATTGCACCGCTCAGCAGTTGAGGGTTTCTATCGTAGATATCCTGCAGCTTCCTGATGAGTGCTGTAGTCTGTAATCATACAAATTCAATTAGGAGGCTGATATAAATAAACAGAAAATCTCCTAACCTGAAATTGTTTTACCATAGGTTGGCTCCTCTTTCACAGGACGCACAGACCATCCACCTTTCTTAAAGTGTGGATAGGTCTTTTGCAGATCGGGACTAATGCACTTCCGGTCGCCATTTTGGGTGTATGCGCAGATAGTGTGCGCAGATACCCGTTCAGTTAAACAGGAAGTCCGTGGAAAACACAGTGCGATTCATAGCGATAACATCAGCAAAATGGAAAGTAAATATAAAGATGAGAAGAAGCCGTATAGAGAGAAACTCAACGTGGAAGCCAGAGACCGTTACATGGCGAAGTTGACGTCAATTAACAACGTAGATCCATACGAGGTAGCAGCTAAGCTAGCAGCTAAGCTAAGGCATGGACGTCCGAACCAGGGCTACTTCCACAAACAACAAATATGGATATTATTTTCTATCTTGTAAATGGTGTCAGTGCCTACACATTTGACGAATTTGGTGGTCACAGCAAAGGTAAAAAACTCTAAACATAACATCTTAGTCAAAGTTATACAGATGTCACTTCACAGCTAGTTTAAAGACACAAGTTGTGTGTGTGTGTATGTACACACACATCTATCTATCTCTCTATATATATATATTATGTGTGTGTATATGTATATATACACACACATAATATATATATATATAGATAGATGTGTGTGTGTATGTACACACACACATCTATCTATATATATATATATATATTATATATAAAATGTGTGTGTATATGTATATATACACACACACTTAAATATATAAAAATAAATACAGTATATATATACTGTATATGTGTGTGTACATTTTGTATGTGTACATTTTCTAAATACACAAACATATCTATACACACATATTAATTTATGTGAGTTTTGTGTGTCTGCATAAACATATATACCTGTAATCCATACATTAAGTATAAGAATTTACACCCCAAAGCAACACATTAATCTTAATATATTGTATATGCTGTTCGAACATTTTACTCTGAAGTCTGTATTACAAGTAATTTTTACTGTATTTTGAGTCTTTTTTTTAGGTGATGGATGTGTTTGTATCCACTCAGATACCTTCAGGTCCGTCCAGCAGCTCAGAACCTTCTGCACTGCCCTCTTCATCCCGACGAGCACCGGGTCAGAGAAGCTGAGTGGTGAAGTGAGACTTCCTCACACTTTGAGAGGGTCAACAACAACCAGAGACTACAGCAGAAGTAAAACGACCTGACGTTCTCAATGTGTCCCCTAGTGCCACTCAGTCTCAGATTAAGACGGCGTACTACAAGCAGTCCAGACCTTGAAATGGCAGCAGCCGGACGGGTGGCTTCACAGCACAAAACCTTATAGCAGCTGTCCAGCACGCTGGTGGACTAATGATGATTTGGGCCTGGTTTTTCAGCCAGAACCTTAGTGTTTTTACAAAATGTGCACATTTTCTGCTAGATAACATTTGCATTCTGAGCTGAATATATGGGTGCAATAAAGCCTCTGCTGCTTCAGTTTCTATATTTTGAAACAAACTCAGTTTTTGGGGCACTGTGAATCATTTTTAGTTTTCTACAAACTGCCTTATGTGCTTTCTAGAAAATTCACTTATACAGTTTACTATTTACTTCAGCAGACCGACTTACTTGGAAAAAGTCAATTCAGGAGAACTCCAATTAACCAGCACATGTTTACAATGAGCTCGTCTGTGAATAGAAAACAGAAGCTGAGCTGTTTGGGTTCAGAAAGGTGGTGCTGGTCAAATGTGAGGCACATACTTAGCTTAATAAAGATGGCTTTAACATTTGAGAAGCTTTTGTAATTTTATTTTTATGCCAGTAATATTTAATATGTTAAATTTTTTAAACCTTTGTTTAGCATCACGAAATGTTACAATTAATAACCACCAAAAATTAGATATGTGGGTGTAAATAATCTTGACAACAGTTGAACCTTTTGCATGTTTATTTCATTTTGTCATAAATCACTTACAGTAACTGTCACATTAGATGGTCTCTCTGTAAAAAAATTCAAAGCAATCAATAATCACAGCAACCTTATTTCCAAATGACTGCACAAGCTCATGTGGCATAACTTTATGCAATGTGTGTCTGTCTGGCCACACAATAGAAGGTTGCAGGATTGTATATAATTGTGACACAATTTGTGACAGTCCCCTGTTCAGCAATTTATTGAGATTCATCAGTAGGATCTGAAAACGCATTCCAGCTGAACCTCAGCTTCCTCCAGGACATGATGGCCAGAAACGTCTTCATCCTGCTGTGCTCTAACTCAGCTTCTTGTGATGTGCTGTTACGTTGCTGGTGTCGTTTACGTCGTCTTGCACAGCGTCCTGCGTCAGTCGGTTTAACTTCAGTGTGACCGACACGCAGAGATGGAGACCAGTCTGCATCACTTTCGATCATCTCATAAGCTGGCTGACGTGCAATCACATAGAGATGACAGATAAGTGACAGGTGACAGCTGTCATGAGAGAAATGCAATTTACATATTGCAGTTTTGAAAATAAAGTTGACTTTGAGTTTGACTTTTTTTATATGTCAAGACAGTTTTTAAATCCTGTTCAGGCTTATTGCTATTTTATCCCTGTTTTTTTTAAGACTTAGACAGTAGTTATAGTCTAAATATGACTTAGCTCTGTTTTCACACCTAGTCACAAACTGTTAGTTCACAACTGTTTTTATCATTTAAGGGACATTTCAAAGCTGCGAGCTATTTTATCTCTAACAGAATTAGAAATGATTGTCCATGCTTTTATTTCTTCTCGGTTGGGTTATTGTAACAGCCTTTTAGTAGGGATTACTAAATCTTTTTGGAAAGCACTTTGTAATTTTATATCTGTCAAAGGTGCTATATAAATAAAGTTTACTTTACTTTAGTTCATTATTCGTTCATTTACTGGATACATTTAAGTACTGGATAAAAAAAAACTTGTGTTCGCCACTGGGTGTCACTGGTGACTAAGGTTGAGGTGGAAAAGGAGACGACAGCTAAATATAATAATAATAATAATGTGTTTGTCTGTCATCAATATCATCACAGGACAGAGAAACAAAGCATAAAATAAACTAACAATCAGCTTACCTTTATGAAAATGCTGTGAACAAACACGCATTTTGGAATAAAAAGCACAATGGAACTAAAGCTAACTCAGATCTGCTATGCTATCAGTAATGATCACGACGTCGACACACACCAACATGGCGCCCGGTACCCACGTGACACGAGCCGTGACGTCACATGCAAAAGACCGATAGCAGCCAAAATATGTTAATATTGGATTTATGTTTCACTATTTTTTTTTTTTTTTTTTCCCGGTCGGACATATTACGACTATCATATTAATATTACAATTTTTGTCACTACATTTCACAGGTGTCACAATGTACAGTTTGCCAACAAAACATGGCAACATCAAACTGGAGGCAGACTACCAACCAACCAAGGTACAATTTCCTAGTTCATTTTCTAACATTGAAAGCACCAAGCATCATGAAAAATATATGGATAAAGGAATATATGTTTTTTTTAAAATATTTTTTATCAATACAAAAGTAGTTGAATTACAAAAATTTTAACTATTGATGTTGACTTGAGTATGATTGCTTTAATCTATGTTCATAGGTTAAGGTACCATTTCAGTTAGTCGGAGTGGACCTCATCGGAAAGTTGGTGAAAACACAGAAAGGAAATCAGTACATCTGTGTAATTATCGACTATTGCACAAGGTGGGCAAATGCGTATCCCATCCCAACAAAGTCAGCTGTGGATGTGACCAACTGCATTTTAAAATTTATTTACCAGTTTGACGTTCCGAAACGCATCTTAACTGACCAAGGCAGGGAATTTGTCAACAACGTAAGTTGTTTAATTTCTTCTGATTTTCAAGATTTTATCAGTCTGTGCTAACTAACATTTGTTTTTATACTTTTTATGTAGTTTTGAGCTAATGATTTATATGTACCGTATTCTACATAGATCAACACAGAGATCTGCAAATTATTTGGGATCAAAAGAAGTCTCTGTGCTCCCTATCACCCACAAACAAATGGGCTTGTGGAGAGGCTGAACGGGACTATTCAGAGGTGTGCAAAAACTATACTATAAAAATTAGCCTCCTGGAAGCTTTTAGACAAATGTACATGCTTCATCATATTTTCTGCTAATATGCAAGAAGTGAAACGGAAACGTGGACCTCAACAATTTTCAACACAGTAGCCTGCATACTGTACTTTGTTAAGGGTTTTATGAACACTGTTTTAATATCTCATACATTTTTTTAGAACTTTATCAAAATACGTCCGGGACAAGCCAGATATGTGGGATGAGTACCTGGACCCAATCATGTTTGGATTGAGGACTAAAAAGCAACTCACGACGCAGTTCTCACCTTTCAGGCTGATGTTTGGAAGAGAAGCCAGCTATCCGTGTGATATACCAGAGCATTTTCAGGTGACTAAAGAAACACAGATGAAACTTTAATTTAATGATTTGACTAGGTATTTCTGTGTATAACATAAGTAATACTCATCAAACTCTGTTTTCAATATTACTGTTGTTTATTGTTAGGTCGACAGTTCATTTGAGATGTTCTTTGATAAGGAGGAAGTGTGCTTTGACACACACAGACATGACATCGTTATGAACGTTGTTGAAGAGAATGTTCAAAAGTCACACCAGAAAGTTAAGCAGAGGCGATCAAAAAAGAACAAATTAATCATAAAAGTTGGAGACATGGTTTGGCGCAGAAACTTCAGAAATGAACAAAGAAAAGGAGGAAAGCTTGACCCTGATTTCCTTGGTCCTTTCACAGTTGTGAAAATAGAGGACAAAAGTGTGGATCTTGTTGATCCAGATGGCAAATTAGTGCAAAAGGTCAGCATTGACCATCTGAAGCTCCACCTTCAGGAAAAACAAAGGGTACCTCGTAAACTATGTAGAGATGCTGATACTGTGCCACATCCACCTGCTGATGTGCCTACTGCACCTGCTGACGTTGTGACACCTCCACCTGCTGATACAGTGACACCTCCACCTGATGATGTGCGTCCTCCACCTGCTCATGTTGTGACACCTCCACCTGCTGATACAGTGACACCTCCACCTGATGATGTGCGTCCTCCACCTGCTCATGTTGTGACACCTCCACCTGCTGATACAGTGACACCTCCACCTGATGATGTGCGTCCTCCACCTGCTCATGTTGTGACACCTCCACCTGCTGATACAGTGACACCTCCACCTGATGTGTCTACTGCACCTGCTGACGTTGTGACACCTCCACCTGCTGATGTGCCTCCTCCACCTGATGTTGCTGTGCCATCCTTATATGAAAAGTGTATGTATCTTGTAACATGGAAGAACAACTCTGTCTTACTGAATTTTGTAAATCTATTTTACTATCAAGAAAACATGTTCGAAAAACGTTATTTATAATTTACAATTATGTTATGTACCACACAGGCTTGCAGGATGCATGGGGTGGCAAACAGGTTCATGTTTTGTTGTCAAAAATGGGTCCTTACAAACTATTTTATTGGGACATAGCCGGGACTAGCCCCAACAAACAGCTTGAAAGCGAGGTATGAGTGTAACGTTTTTTCAAATTGATCTGGAGTTACAGTATTTCAGAAGTGCACATCTTTTACAAAATCAATACTAAATATGCACTTATAAACAAACCTCTATATGTTGTCCAGGTAATTAATGCCAACATAGCTAATATAGTGAAGAAAAACAACTCTGCAGGAAAAAGCAAAGCCCTCCATATAGACACATATGAGTGGACACGGGTTTGGGAGGGAAAGTCATCAAGATTCAAGGCAAGGAATAAGATAAGCTGTACTATGTTTTGTAAATATTTGTGCATTGTATTAAACATAACATATTAACTGTACACATGATCTGCATATTTAATTCAATTATTTGCTCCTTTATTTTCAGTGTGATCCACACCAGTACCATTGCATTTTGGGTGCAGTTCATGAGCCTGGTCACTGGATACTTGCAGTATGAAACAGATATAATAAACCAGTTCTTATAGCTGGCCATATTTACTTAAGACTTCAAAATGTTTTCTCTATTCAACAGGCAATATTCCCTTCAGAGCGAAGAAGCATTGTTGTAGACCCCATGGGAAATGACAGCCGGAAAATAAAACAATGTTTATCTTCCACAAGGTATTACAGTATATAAAAATGAAAAGATACGACTTTGTTTAGAATTTTTTAATTATAGAAATAAATACAATCTTGCATATTGCTCTTATATTTACAGGGCCTTCATCAGAAGTAGAGGCATGGCAGTGTCGAGGTGGACAGCACCCACAGTGCCTGACAGCCTTCAGATGGACTGTACGTCATGTGGAGTTTTCGTCCTGAAAGTATCAGAGTCAGAGAGTCTTTATTGTCATTTGCACCGCTTGTGGTACATGTGATGAAAACGAGATTATGTACACGGGGTCCCAGTTACATCCACAACAAATGCAAGAGAAAAACAGTGTAAAGGAATCTATAGGCCGTTTGTGTAATTAAACACAAACGAGGTCAGTTTACTGACTTACCTATAGATTAGATGATAGATTTGAGCAGGTTTTAGACTGTTTCAAACTTACCATCAGTTAAACGGGGTCTCAACTTTTTCAGATTAAATCAACAAATCTAACGATGTGATTAGCCAGAAATGTAATTTCACACTTAGACTTCAATTTATGTTGGTCTACCAGAAAATAGACCTTTTATTGAAACTATCACAAAATTACATTAAACATTTGTATCGATATTAGCTCTGATTTAATAACTACGTTGACAAGAATTCAAATTAAAACAAACAGACAGTTTAAACTTAACTGTTGGCACATTACTTGACAGATTAAAGCTTATGAAAAATAAGAAAATAGGAGGAAGAAGATGGATGGAAGCTAAGTTAACGGAAGTTAATTATTTTGAAAACAACCAGGGTGGCAAGCTTTCCCATACGGATCCGGCTGTACTTCCGACACGTGCAGCATACAAACAAGCCTCTTTACCTGGTGACGAGACGTCTTGCGAGGTGAGGACTGAGAAGTTTGTGGACACTAACGGACTGTGTTGTCCAGTGAACGTCCAGATGACTTTGTGCGTGTATATCTGGATCAGACGAGCGGGAGCACGCTTTCACCGGCAGGAACAGGCCCCAATCGCACTGGCTGAACTTTCAAAGTAAAACTTCAGAAAACAAATTCTTCCAGAAATGAGTGAAAGGATCACAGTAAGGCTTTACTATGATTCCAGCTGAGACGGGGGTCGAGTTGACACATGACCGGAACGTCTCCAGCTTTTCCAGAGGAGAGAAGCAGGTTGTCAGTTAGTTCTCTCCAAAAACTAACTAAAAATGCAGGAAATGCCCATTTATAGGGGAGGTGGGGTCTCCCCACCTCCTCGATGACTATTGGCCGAAAGTCTCTTGACGGACAACAGGAAAAATGTTTACAAAGCGACCAGATGGCCGCTCGTGAGCACAGAGAATATTATGGCTACTTCACAGACAACACAAAAGAAGCTGCAAGTTAAACGTTTACTCTGACCTTGTGCTTTAGATTCAAAGACTGCTTGTTCTGCAGAAATAAACCAGCAGAAGGGTCAAAGTCATGCAAGTAACAGATCATCATTGAAATGACAAAAATACTGTTTGATCAACTCTGAATTAACACACATTAAAGAGAAAGTTCAATCTGATTAATTAGTGTCCATTAATTCATAATAATTGTTAACCAATATAAGTGTCCAATCGTCTCCTTGAGGGCTTCAAGAAGGTGTAACACTTAGAGTTTCAGAGAGATGTGGAGAGGCCCACATCCCATATGGACATGAGGGTGCTATATCCCTACAGTCCCCCTTTTTGGAAGTCATCGCCTGTCCTTGGAGATGAGTTCCAACATGAAAGGATACCACCGAATGTCTCTGACCTCTATGTAATCCAGCAAGTGGAAAAAAAAAGTCAAAAAGTTCAAAATTATACTCCCATAATGTTTTTGGAAATTCCATACTGTTCGTAGGTAATCCCTTTGCGGTAAGCTTTCAATCCTTTGGAAAACATAGTCTGTTAACCCATGGAAAACTGAGTCTGTGATCCCTTGGAAACAAAGTCTTATAATCCACAACGGTAAATCCACAACGATGGGGGTTATTGATTTCATCAGCAAGAATGGTTTTAATCAGCATGTAGAGGGGATCCCTCGATTGAAGCAGAGGAGGCGGGCCTTGGATGAAGGTTGAAGACCAACGTTGGATCAGCAGGTCCCCACATCGAAGGTTGCAGGCTGGATGGCTTCCAGTCGGTGCCACCCTGGTTCAATGTGTCATGCAATTACAGGGAACCCCCGACCTACGACTCCATCGACCTACGGCGTCCTGGACCTACGAACGTATCATATTTAATAAAAATATGACATTACTGTATTAAAAAAAATTTTTTTTTTTTTTTTAATTATTTTTTTTGTGCTTAAATGTTCTTAATTTCATGTGTACATCACTTTGTTGCAGCTGTGGTTGTTTTAAAGGCTTTATAAATAATAATTATGATAAAAATGATCATTTCTGATCATTTTTGTCATGATTGCGCAATAATTACGCAACTTCCGGTCATAACAGGAAGAAGGTCGGTCATAACAGGAAGAAGGTCTCCAGTCACCGGAGGCCAGCCATCTTAGGTTAGTTACGGCTGCAGGCAGCCAGGTTTGGAAGACTGGTGACCAGGATGGCTTCATATGGATTAATTACGAGCTGGAAACGTCTCTGTGAACTTTGTGGATGTCTCAGGCAGCTGCAGATTTATCGCCGATGGTGCCAGGCCGCCGCGAGAACACCTCCGGCCTGGCTAGCTCCAGAAGCTAACACCGGACGCCATCTTAGGTCATAGTTACGGCTGCAGGCAGCCAGGTTTGGAAGACTGGTGACCAGGATGGCTTCATATGGATTAATTACGAGCTGGAAACGTCTCTGTGAACTTTGTGGATGTCCCAGGCAGCTGCAGATTTATCGCCGATGGTGCCAGGCCGCCGCGAGAACACCTCCGGCCTGGCTAGCTCCAGAAGCTAACAAGGGAGCTAACACGGGACGCAGCAGCGGCTTTGACCACCTCCAAGTAAGAAATTATATTTTTATTTAATTTATATTTTTATTACTGTACTGTATTAATTAATTACACTGTGTTAGGTGTGTTAGGATAGGCGAAGTACGTACTGTACAGTACTTGGTACCACAAAAAAAAAAATACAGGACATCCCCGAGTGACGAGGGTACGGAAGGTCTGACCTGCGAACAGATCGACCTGCGAACCGTTCTTAGGTCCCAAACTCGTTCGTAAATCGGGGGTTTCCTGTATGTGGTTTTAGGTGGGCTTATGATTGGGATTCTACATTAAGCCTTACCTATATGCACCTGGTATGTAAGCTATCATGGATTAGATCAGCTAAAATTACCAATTAAGGGGTGGATCAATGCTGTAAAAATCAGATATAGGGATCTATACCTATAGAAATGTGGAGGGCTTCTGTAACGAAGGCCTCTTCATTCAAACTATTCCTCCATTCATTATTTAGTTTAGGTTAAACTAAAATAAAAATGAAAACTAGTTTGGTCTAAATGTCTGTTGTCTTTTAGACGAACGACGCAAGATTTGGTATTCCCTATAAATTTTGAAGTCTATGGCGAGACTCATCAAAATGAATAGATCTAGAATAGAAACGATCGAATCGGTTCTACCTAAATGATTGGGAGGTCAGTGTAGATTATAGTACCTTAAGTAGTATTGATCTACAATGACTCTTCAAAGATTGAGATCTTTAACAAAATGAACAGCATGTTGGCATAGTTAAATCCATTTAAATCTTCAACTAATCAACAATCAAAACCTCTATTGGCTGGGAGTGTTCAGAAAACAATAACAACGTCAATAACAACAAAAGTAGCAATCAAGCAACTAAAAACAACGTTTCACTACGTCAAACTCACTCTGGTCGTCAGATTCCACGTGTCACACACAAGAAAAACAGTTCTTAGCTTTATAACCGATGTCAATTAAATCCTGCAGATTTAAACGGTTGTTAAGGTTAGTTTTTGTTGTGGGTTTTATGCTTAGCGTTTCTAAGTTCTAGTTGGAACGGTTTCTTTTCGCAACTAGTATAGTTTAAACTGTTTAGTTTATTTACTATCCTGTGCTTGGACGACCTTCTTTTCCCATGAAGTCTGTGAGTTTGCGAGATCTTTGTCGTTTGTGGGGTTATTGAAATCTTTGTCCTTGACATGGGCATGACCTAACATCACCCCCCTGTGGTCATGAGGGACCACGCGCACGGGTGTGGACGTCCGTCCATGGGCACGAGTTAGGATGCCTTTGTTTAGTTTAAGCTGTTCGCGCAGTTTATGGGGAGCCTTGTACAGGAACCTTATAGGTTTCGGCCAACGTACCTCTGTACGTTTACCTCTTTCTGCGTAATGCAGGTGTGTCACAACTGTCGGCGCCGTCGCAGGCGTGTCACTGTCGTTGTGATGTACGTCTTCCCAATTCATGACAGAAGAGGTGCTCTTTGAGTCTGTAAGAACTATGTCATCTCTGAGTAGTTCTACATTCAAATGCTCTTGAACCAAGGTTTCATTGAAAGCTTGGCTGATAGCCGAATTACCTGTCCCAGAGGACAGCACAGCGTTCTCGGTGTGTGATCCTCGGATCTCTACACCGTCCTCTACCTGTGGTAGGAAGTGTGAGTTTGCCCCCCTTTTGTTTGAGGAGGGGTCCTCAAAATCTGTAACAATGTAGTCCAAGTGACTGTCAGCGTGTAGTAGACTGTCACCTTGTGGGCTCAGATGTCCTTGAACCAAGACTTCACTGAAAGCTTGGCTGTATGTCGCATTACCTGTCCCATAGGACAGTACAGCGTCATCGGTGTGGGACCCTTGGATCTCCACACCTTCTTCTACCGGTGGTAGGTAGTGTTCAGTGAGCGCCGAAGGTGTCAGCTCGCAGAGGAGGTCCTCGGGATGGGCCAGAGTCTGGTCCAATTGTTGAGTCTCCTCCGTCTCACCTGTATATGAAGGTTCACTTACCGGGTTTGT
The DNA here is from genome assembly GCA_038048925.1 of Garcialebias charrua. Classification (NCBI taxonomy): domain Eukaryota; kingdom Metazoa; phylum Chordata; class Actinopteri; order Cyprinodontiformes; family Rivulidae; genus Garcialebias; species Garcialebias charrua. The sequence goes on along the minus strand of JBBPBX010010810.1, from coordinate 3,222 downwards.
GGTCTCGGTTGGGGAATCCCTTGTGACCTTAGCGGTACCTGTTGTTAGACAGTCAGTGTCCTGACCTTCGGTGGGCACCTCGATTGGCAGTGGACTGCTCACTGTGGCCCACATTGTCTGATTGCCATAATTTATAATGGCTTCAAAGCGATTTATAAAATCTTGGCCAACCACAAATGGAGTCTGGAGTGAGTCAAGTTCAGACACATATACCGGGTGGTATAGTGACATCTCGCCAATCTGCATGTGAACCATGGCTATTAGGGTTGTTCTCGTCTTCGCGAGGCCCTGTTGCTCACCAGAAGTGTATTTGCCTGTCAACATCGTTAGCGGCGGTCCTTAGCTCCTCAAACAGTTCGGCTGACATGGTAGACATGTCTGAGCCGCTAACCAGGAGCGCTTCTTGCGCGAGGACCCCTTCCAATGTGAGTGGCAGGTAAGCTCTCTTAGCTATTCCCCTTTTTATAAAGTTACACAGAAACCATTCAGGTTCTTCCACACGTTTCTGTGTACGTGTGACTCTGTCTGTGTAATCGTCGTCGCTGTCAGCATCATGGTGGCTGTCTGCCTCATGACCTTCAGGATGTGGATTTTCAGCAGTTTGTTTGCTGTCAGCATCTGGACTTTCAGGACGCTGATCATCAGCAATTTGTTTGCCGTCAGTGTTGACGTTGTTGTTGTCAACTGTGTGCACTGAGTTGTTGCAAAAGGCAGTGCAGCGCGTCGCTTCGTCAGGTTGAACAACGTTGTTTGTGTTATCATCAAGGACAACGTCACACGTTGTGTCAGCTTGGTCAACCACTGTAACAATCAAATCATTTGACAAACAACTCACAATCTCAGTCACGTCCACGCGCGGAGGCGCCGCTTCCATAATCTGGAGCATGTGTGACTCATTGCATGTCTCGAGCTGTGCAGCTCGAGGGGCAGGGGCAGGAGGGCCGCTTCTCGGGGGTACATGTCGGGACAGACCATTTTTCAAAGGGTCACGGTTCCCAGACATCCGCCTTCGAATCTCACCCACTGTGAGATCCATGAGAGAACTCTTTTGGTTCGATCCGAACCATCCGGGTTCATCCAGAGGGCGAACACCTACCTTGTGTGGTTCTCTGCTCATCTCAAGGTTTTCAACCTGAGGGGCAGGGGGTTCAGAACTCCCCGTGAACCGATCAGAGTCAACTTTACAGCTCGTAGCACCATGCTGTTGTTTGTTATTATGAAAAACCTGTGACCTCTCGCACTCTGAAGGAGAGGGAACCTCTTCTACTTCCTGCGAGTGGGATGTGACCTTTTGACCTGTACAAACCTCTGATGGTATCCTAGGTTGTATTTCGGCCTCAAAAACTGTCGTAGCATATTGTCTTATCACTTCCATGGAATCTTTTTTGCAATCAACCTTGAAATGAACACATTTCATTTGAAAAGGCATAAGATTCATAATGAAAAGACGTTTAAACTCCATATTTTCCTCTAATCCAGGGACAGTTTTGCCCCCGGAGTAGACCGAGATTAGCCTGTCGTAGAATGACAGGGGATTTTCCCACTTATCCTGACGGACGTTCCATGCAGCCAAGTAATTAGCATACGATGAAGCAGATTCCCCCACTTTGCGGGAAGCACGGGCAGGAATCCCAAGGCCCCCATCCATCCATCTAGGATACACAGAACAAGAGGCCCCCTCAGGTGGTTCACCTGTTTGAACGTCCATCTTTGTACTGATGTTCTGTGAAAAATCAAGTAAAATGGGTCTTATGTCACAGTGTGCAGTCTCACCATGTGATGCCAGGATGTGAAATTAAATAAAAAATCAGTGATTCCTATTAATTTGTCGACCTGTGACAAGGTCAAACAAAATTGGCTGTTTTTTGTGTGATTTTGTGAAAATCAAGACAAAAGAAGCCTCATGTGTGTTATTTTAAACTTGCAGTTTAAAATAAAATAAAAACAGACAGTTTGTTTTGCACAGAATCAATGATAAAAGTGTCAAGTTTTATCAAAAAGCAGACATGTCTGTATTAAATCTGTGTAACTGTTCTGCCATCAACATTTGATTATATGTGAAAATCAAATGAAAGGGTGCTGTGTGTACAATATTCTCAAAATGTTTCCCGTGTAAAACAGGAACATTCAACATGTACAAATTACAGGAAGACTGCGTCTTCTAAAGTAACCAGCAGGGGCACAGCGCTGGAAGTGAGTTTATCACAGCGACTGTAATTTCTCTATCTGACCGCTATAGAGGCGCTGTTATCACCAGTGAGCGAAGCTGCAGCTTTCAGCCCACACAGACATCCAACAACGGATGAAAAGCATCAATCAGACAGATCTAAAGCGTAACGTGATAAGCTCTAGAACCCAGGCTCACAAAAACGAAATCATGTGAGCAAAATCGGTTGAACTGTGAAACTTTTTAAACTTCGTTTAAAAGAAATAAGGTCGGTCCATACAGCAGTTGTAGCTCCCGGTGTCACGTGACCTGGTCACATGGCGATCGGTAGTCTTAGACCAACTGACTCTCACATTCACTAAAGTCTCAAAAACACCGCGATTAAACAGTCTTTTAAATGACAGTAATGGACAAACAAGCATGGAAACTTGTCTGGGACAGACAGCTTGTGAAAGTTGACGAGGAGTGAGCACCTCAGTGAGCAAGCGTCAACACTTACAGCGTAATCGACCAATCACAGCGAAGACAGAACTTTAGTTCTAAAACCCAAGTGTTCATGGGAAACTGTGTCTTCCAAACCTAACGCCGCCCACGTGCGACGTGCCGTTCGAGCGGTGTGTTCACGGACCTGCGGTCGGTCGAACAAAAGCGTGGAACGGACTTTTTAACGTTCTAAAACAGTCCAGATGAACTGATTGAGAATGAGTGGATTTGATACCTGGACTATTGAGAATTAACTTTCTTGTTCTAAAACAGTCATAAATATCGCAAAACACCGCGGTAAAGCCATTCTTCAACGATATCACGTGCATAGAACTCAAACAACACAAATAAACCGTCAGAAATGTGTACATAAATGAATCTGACAACCAGCAGTCAACAGAAACCAACGTTCTTGAACATAACACACAATGGACCAATCACAGCGCTTTAAGCAGCCATCTTGTCTCGGTACCGCTTTTAGCATTAGCTCGACCCAAGGTTCTAGACCCTCTTTCACAAAATAAACGTATTTTTACACCGCAGAAAATACCGTCAATGAGCTAAAACACAAC